>MU681602.1:40533-65386 GCA_026770625.1 Nicotiana glauca
GTGAATTGCTTATTTTTATTAACTTTTATAAGTAGTTCACTAGTTTACCAATGAGTCGACTTGAGATAAGAATAAGATAATAATAATAATAATAATAAATGCAGAAATGAAATGAAGGAAATAAAGACACCAAGATTTTTATAGTAGCTCAGACTCAATGTGAATCCTAGTCCAGTCCCCTTGGGTTCCAAGTGTGTTCTCTTTCACTGATCGATGTTTCGTGAATACAGAATGAATGGCGTAGCTTTACACCAATAGCTTAGTCTCTATATCTCTCTCTTATTTTCTTGATACAATGCCTCACCAGTGTTTATCTCTTTTCCTTCTTTCACTAGTTACACAACAGATCTAACAAAAACACAATGCTTGTTTGGAGTAGAAAAAAAGAGGGTAGATGGTTCGATTAAAGTATATGTCTTCAAGTCTAGAGCGATCGTATATATACTTTCCAAGAGGCCTTGGAATCTAGAGTGATTGCAAATCCAAGGGATCTGATAAGGAATCACAGATTGATTCGTTCCAAAAATAAGATTAATTCCTGTTACTTTTCCTTGATGTGTGGACTTTGACGACTTTTATCACGACCCGGATTTTCCACCCTCGGGAGTCGTGATGGCACCTACTCGTAGAAGCTAGGAAAGCTACGTTCTTAGAAATCATTAACTCTTTTGTTTTTACTTCCTTTTTGATAAATTAAATTAACAGGTAATAAACAATTAAATAATAGCAGAATATGAAATTTAGCGAAAGTCTTAAATAAAATATAAAACCAAAATATCCTAAAGACCAACACATGCCTTTAACTAGAACCTGGTGTCACAATATCCACAGACTATCTAGGATTACTACAAATAAGTGTTTGAAAGAAAAGAACATAGTCTGTCTCGAGTACAAATGACAACAGAACATAAAAACTGATAGAAGAGATGCCGATCCTGCGGACGCCAGCAGGGCTACCTCGGAGTCTCGCACTGAAGGATAGCTCCCGATCTACTGCTGATGACCAAATACTGCCCCTGGATCAGCACATAGTGTAGAGTGTAATATCAGCACAACCGACCCCATGTGCTGTTAAGTGCCTAGCTTAACATCGGCGAGGTAGCGACGAGGCTAAACCAGACTACCACATAAACCTATGCAGTTATATATATACATACATACATACAGAGGAAACAGAGATAGAGAGATAACCAATCAATATGGGAGGGGGAGTAGGTTGTGGGGAAGATAACAACTCCGAGAAAAAGTCATCAAGTAATGAAGGAAGAAACATAACTCCGACATCAATAAAGAATCAGAAATCAATAAGTGCACGGCATCAACCTTCATGCTTTTACTCTCTTCCTCACCAAAGCAATTATATAATAAAGCGTGCACGGAATCACCCTTCATGCTTTTACTCTCTTTTCTCACCAAAGCAATTATGTGATAAAATATGCACGGCATCACCCTTCGTGCTTTTACTCTCTTTCCTCACATATAATCAATAGAATCGGCATAGAATGATACATAGTGCGGCACGACATCACCCTTTATGCTTTACACTCTTTCTTCACAATCATGCACAATATCACCCTTCGTGCTTTAACACTCTTCCTCACCCAAACAACAATCACAAACAATGGGCAAGGGAATAAATAAGAATATAGTAGAATTACCAGCAAGGGAACAACAATTAAACACTTAAATCCCGGTAAGGGAACAACCGATAAATCAACTATAACCCGACAAGGGTACCAACACAATAACTTCTTTCTCTTTTTCACTTTTATTTCACATCTCGCATACCACTCGAGCGAATGCTCCATAGGGTCCAATCAACTCATACAATTTCACAATTCGTAAGATAGTTTGAGCCAATGCTCCTCAGTATTCAAAGGTCACAATTACCTACATAAACTTGTCACAATAAATAAAAATCACCTCTAAGCATAGATAATATAATAAAAGTCATGAAAATCATAATATAAGACCCACGGGCATGCTTGACTCCGACGTATAGATACTCGTCACGATCCCTATACGTTGTACTCAACAATTATCACATAACAAATAGGACTCGACTCCAAATCCCTCAAGCTAAGTTTAGACCAAACACTTACCTCGATGCCTTGAACACAACTGAAGTCTCAATTATAGCTTCACCTCTTGATTCCACTGCCAATTCACTCGTATCTAATCATAAATTACTTAATTACATAAATAAATGCTAAATGAATCAACCCCAATGCATGAAAATGAGTTTTCAAAAGTTTTACCCTAAAAGTCAAAAATCGCCCCAGGCCCACGTGGGCAAAACCCGAGGTTTCGAACCAAAACCTGATTACACATTCCCCCATGAACTCAAATATATAATTTGTTTTGAAATCAGACCTCAAATTGAGGTCCAAATCCCTAATTTTTGAAAAACCTAATTTCTACCCAAAACACCCAATTTTCCCCGTGAAAATCTTTGATTTTAGGTTGAAATCATGTTAAAAGATGTTAATGATTGAAGGAAATGAGTAAAAACTAACTTACAATCGATTTGGAAGAAGAATTATTCTTGGAAAATCGCCCAAGGGAGTTTGTGCTTTAAAAAGATGTAGAAAATGGTTCAAAATCGGCTAAGTATAAGAAAATGCAGGTCTCATTTATGGGAAATGCGAATAGGGGTTCGCAATTGCGAATAGGGGTTTGCAATTGCGAACCCCGACCTGCTGATGTGGGAATTGTGAAAAATTGTTCGCATTTGCGAATCCTTTTAAAATTACTGACATTCGCATTTGCGAGGCATGTGTCGCATTTGCGATAGCCGTATTTGCGACATATAGATCGCATTTGTGATCCCTGGCCAACATGGAAACTTTCGCATTTGCGAAGAAAATTCTCGCATTTGCGAGGAAAGGGCACGTTTGGGCTGTTTTGCATTTGCGAGTTAGCCTTCGCATTTGCGAGCCAGGCTTCGCAAATGCGAAGCTTGCAGGTCAGTTGATAGCAGCAAATTTTTAAGTTAAAAAATGCACTCCGTGGCCTCTCCAAAACTCACCCGAGCTCTCAGGGCTCCAAAACCAAATATACACTTAACCTCAAAAACATCCTACGGACTTATTCATGCGATTAAATCACCAAAATAACAACATAAACATCAGATTAAACCTCAAAATTCATGAATTCTTTCAAACTTCTTAAAACATCAAATTTTCCAATTTAGGTCCGAATCATGTCAAACGACATTCGTTTTTCACCAAATTTCATAGAAACGTCTTAAATTATATATAAGACCTGTACCGGGCACTAGAACCAAAATACGGGCCCAATACCACTAGGTTCTAATCAAATTTCACTTCAAAACCATATAAACAATTTCAGAAAATAATTTATTCCAAAAATTCATTTCTCGGGTTTGGGACCTTGGAATTCGATTCCGTGAATACGCCCAAGTCCCATATTTTCTTGCGGACCCTCCGGGATCGTCAAATCACGGGTCTAGGTCCGTTTACCCAAAATGTTGACCGAAGTCAAATTAACTCATATTATAATCAAAAGTTATCATTTTCACAAATTTTCATATTTAAATTTTCCGGCTACGCGCCCGAATTGCGTAGGCAAATTGTGGAAGCTCTAAATGAGGTTTTCAAGGCCTCGGAGACATAGAATTAAATTAAAAGCAAGTGATGACCCTTTGGATCGTCACATTCTCCACCTCTAAAACAACCGTTCGTCCTCGAACTGACATAAGAAGGAAGTACCTGAGTCAGGAAAAAGATAGGGATAACGGCTCCGCATATTGGACTCGGACTCTCTGGTCGATGCCTCAGAAGGCTGACCTCTCCAGTGAACATGAACAGAAGGAAAACTCTTTGACCTCAACTGATGAACCTGCCGGTCTAGAATAGCCACCGGCTCCTTCTCATAAGACAAGTCCTTGTCCAACTAGACAGTGCTAAAATCTAACACGTGGGATGGATCGCCATGATACCTCTAAAACATGGAAACATAAAACACTGGATGCATGGCTGATAACCTCGGCGGTAATGCAAGTCTATATGCCACCTCTCCCACTCGATCAAGAAAAATCTTGCGCTTCTTCCCTAATCTCATCACGTCCAACATAGGAGACACTCGGAGCAATACCCGCTTACCTACCATAAAAGCCACATCTCGAACCTTGCGGTCCACATAACTCTTTTTCCTAGATTGAGCTGAACGAAGCCTATCCTGAATGATCCTGACCTTGCCAAGGCCTCCTGAACCAGATCCGTACCCAACAACTGAGCCTCTTCCGGCTCAAACCAACCAACCGGAGACCGACACCGCCTACCATATAAAGCCTCATAAGGAGACATCTGGATCCTTGACTGGTAGCTATTGTTGTAGGCAAACTCTACTAAAGGCAAAAACCGATCCCACAAGCCTCCAAAGTCAATGACACAAGCTCGGAGCATATCCTCCAAAATCTGAATAGTTTAGACTGCCCGTCCATCTGGGGATGAAATGCTGTGCTCAACTCAACCCGTGTGCCCAACTCTTGCTGAACGACTCCCCAGAAACGCGAGGTAAACTGCGTACCCCGATCTGAAATGATAGATACAAGCACACCAGAAGGTGAACAACCTCCCGAATATAGATCTCAGCTAACCTCTCAGAAGAATAGGAGACTGCCACAGGAATGAAATGTGCCGACTTGGTCAGCCTATCAACAATGACCCATACTGTGTCGATCTTCTTCCGAGTCTGCGGGAGTCCCATAACAAAGTCCATAGTGATCCGCTCCCACTTCCACTCGGGAAGCTCAATCCTCTGAAATGAACCATTGGGCCGTTGATGCTCACACTTGACCTACTAATAATTCAAACACCGAGCCACATATGCAACATAACCTTCTTTATTCTACGCCACCAGTAATGCTGCCGTAAATCCTGATACATCTTCACAGCACCCGGATGAATAGAATACCGGGAGCTATGTGCCTTCTCTAAAATCAACTCTCGGAGCCCATCTATATTAGGCACACTTACTTGACCCTGTAATCTCAAAACTCCATCATCATCTAAGGTGACCTACCTGGCACCTCCATGCTACATCGTGTCACTAAGGACACACAAATGGGGATCATCATACTGCCAATCACAGATACGCTCTAATAATGAAGAACAAACAACCGTGCAAGATAACACACGACTGGACTCAGAAACATCCAGTCTCACGAACTGATTGGACAAAGCCTGAACATCCAAAGTAAGCAGCCTCTCACCGACCGGAATATAAGCAAGAATACCCATACTGGCTGACTTCCCACTCAAAGCTTCGGCCACCACATTGGCCTTTCCCGGATGATATAAGACGGTGATATCATAATCTTTCAACAACTCCAACCACCTCCTCTTCCTCAAATTAAACTCCTTTTGCTTGAATAAATACTGAAGACTCTTGTGATCAGTGAACACTTCGCATGCCACACCATACAGATAATGCCTCCAAATCTTCAATGCGCGAACTATAGCTGCCACTCCAAATCATGAACCAGATAGTTCTTCTCATGAATCTTCAATTACCGTGAAGCATAGGCAATGACTTTTCTATCATGCATCAACACTGCACCAAGCCCAATACGAGAAGCATTACAATAAACTGTATAATGCCCTGAACCTGTAGGCAAAACCAACACTGGTGCCGTAGTCAGAGCTGTCTTTAGCTTCTCAAAGCTCGCCTCACACTCATCCGACCATCTGAACTAGGCACCCTTCTAGGTCAATCTGGTCATCGGGGCTGCAATAGATGAAAACCCCTCCACGAACCGACGATAGTATCCTGCCAATCCCAAGAAACTCCAAATCTCTATAATTGATGCTGGTCTAGACCAGTTCTTGACCACCTCAATCTTCTTTGGGTCCACCTGAATACCCTCTGCTGATACAACATGACTAAGAAATGCAACTGAACTCAACCAGAATTCACACTTCGAGAACTTAGCATATAACCGACTATCCCTTAGAGTCTAAAGAACCACTCTAAGGTGCTGCTCATGCTCCTCCTGGTTGCGGGAATATATCAATATATCATCAATGAAGACTATCACGAATGAGTCCAAATAAGGCCTGAACACTCGGTTCATCAAATCCATAAAAGCTGCTGGAGCATTTGTCAACAAACCAAAAACTCATAATGCCCGTACCGAGTGCAGAAAGCTATCTTAGGGACATTAGATGCCCTAATCCTCAACTGATGGTAGCCAGATCGCTAGTCAATCTTTGAAAATACCTTGGCACCCTGAATTTGATCGAATAAATCATCAATCCTTAGCAGCGGATACTTATTCTTGATTGTAACCTTGTTCAATTGCCGGTAATCAATACACATTCTCATTGACCCATCCTTCTTCTTGACAAACAACACCGACACTCCCCAAGGCAAAACACTGAGTCAAATGAGACCCTTCTCAAGTAATTCTTGCAATTGCTCCTTTAGATCTTTTAATTCAGGCGGCGCCATACGACAGGATAGAAATGGGCCGAGTGATCGGAACCAGAATAATGCAAAAGTCAATATCCCTTTCGGGTGGCATACCTGGCAGGTCTGAAGGGAAAATGCCAGGAAACTCACGAACAACGGGCACAGAATCAATAGAGGAAACCTCAGCACTAGAATCACGAATATACGCTAAATAGGCCAAACACCCCTTCTCGACCATACGCCGAGCCTTCATATACAATATAACACTGCGGGTATAATGACCATGAGTCCCTCTCCACTCTAAGCAAGGCATACCCGGTAAAGCTAAGGTCACAGTCTTGGCATGACAGTCCAAGATAGCGTGGTAAGGTGATAACCACTCCATCTCCAATATAATATTAAAGTCAACCATGTCTAAAAGCAACAAATTTACACGAGTCTCAAGACCCCCAATTACCATAATACAAGAACGATGAACTCGATCGACTATAATAGAATCACCCATCGGTGTAGACACATAAACAGGAACACTCAATGCATCACTAGGAATGACCAGGTACGAGGCAAAATAACATGACACGTATAAATACGTACACCCCGGATCAAATAACACTGAAGCATTTCTATCACAAACTAGAACCGTACCTGTAGTAACTGCATTTGAAGCCTTAGCCTTAGGCCTGGCCTGAAGAGCATAACATCGAGTCTGGGCCCCCCCTATCTTGAACCACATCTCTGGGTCGGCCTGCTGCTGGCTGTCCTCCGCCTGTAGCGGCTTGAACTCCACATCTAGTACCTCTACCTCCACCCCTAGCACCTCTACCCCTACTGCTAGCTGATTGGGCGGGCTGTGGAACACCTGGTGCCTGAACCATGGCACGGGAACCATGATATTGAGAGCTACTCGGTGCTCGAGGGCAAAACCTAGCAATGTGACCCGTATCACCACATGTGTAACAAGCACTTGGCTGCTGAGACTACTGAACCGGTCGACTTGAATGACTACCCCAAAAACTCTAAAGCGGTGATGCACTGATAGGAAATGGCGGTGCACTGTAGGGCTGTTGATAAGAATAGTGCATGTGAGAACCACGACCACCTGAAGAACCGTGAGAAACCTGGAGTGCTGACTGAAAGGGCCTAGGAGAATGACCTCTATCATACAAATCTCTGCCTGCAGATGAGGCACCACTGAATCTGCCTGACTGACGGGGTCTCTTGTCTTCCCTATGTGGTCTCTCCTGGACACATTGGCCGCCTTCTGGAAGAATATCTCACTCCCAACCTCTTTGTCCATCCGAAGATGAATCAGCTGGATGAGTGCATCAATGAGCCGTCTCACTCTCTCCCCCTCAGAGGGAAGTATAATAAAGGCATGGTGAGCCAAATCTATAAATTTGGTCTCGTACTGGGTGACAGTCATGGATCCCTGCTAGAGACGCGCGAACTGCCTCCTATAGGCCTCTCACTGTGTGATAGGGAGAAACTTTTCCAGAAATAGCTGCGTGAACTGCTCCCAGGTCAAGGCTGGTAATCTTGCCGGTCTAGCTATGAAATAATCCCTCCACCAAGTCTTGGAGGATCCAGACAAGCGAAATGTAGCAAAATCAACCCTATTGGTTTCAACAATCCCCATGTTCCAAAGAACCTCGTAGCAACTATCCAGATAATCTTGGGGATCCTCAGTAGATGCACCGTTGAAGGTAGTAGTGAAGATCTTGGTGAACCTGTCCAATCTCCACAAAGCATCGGCAGACATAGCTACTTTATCACTTGCCTGGGCTACCACACCTGGCTGAGTTGCTCCAACTGGCTGAACTACTAGAGTCTGAATTTGGGGAGCTACCTGCTCTAGAGTGCGAGTAGCAGGAGTCTAGGCTCCTCCTCTAGCCTGAGAGACGGCTGGTGCTACAGGAAGTAAACCTGCCCTGGTAACACTCTCCATAAGGTCCACTACAGGGACCAGAGCATCCTGAAGAACTAGGGTGGCAATAAACACCTATGAGACCTGAGCTGGGCCCACCAGAACTGCTAGGGCGGGAACTTCATCATCAGAATCGACCTGAGGCTCTGCTATGGGTGTTGTTGCCCTGGGCTGAGCTCTGCCCCTGCCTCGGCCCTTAGCATGGCTCGACCTCGCCGTCTGTCTCTCGTAGGAGCTTTTGGGGGCTCGGACTACTGATAGGTAGATGAGGAATCACGTGTTCTCGCCATTTGAGAAAGAACATAGTTGCAGTTCAATTAGCATTGAGAAACCAAACCTCACGACAAGAAAAAACAAATGTGAAAGTTTTCCTAACTTTGTAGCCTCTGGGATAAATATAAACATCTCTGTACCGATTCCACTGACTTTACTAAGCTTGTCCGTGAATTGTGAGACCTATGTAACCTAGAGCTCTGATACCAACTTCTCACAACCCAGATTTTCTACCCTCGGGAGTCATGATATCACCTACTCGTGGAAGCTAGGCAAACCATGATCTTAGAAATAATTAACTCTTTTATTTTTAATTCCTTTTTGACCAATTAAATTAACAGGGAATAAATAATTAAATAACAGCAGAATATAAAATTTAGAGGAAGTCTTAAATAAAATATAAAACCAAAATATCCTAAAGACCAACACATGCCTCTAAACAGAACCTGGCGTCACAACATCCACAGATTATCTAGGGTTACGACGAATAAGTGTTTGAACGAAAAGAACATAGTTTGTCTCGAGACAAATGACAATAGGACATAAAAACTGATAGAAGAGACGTTGGGCCTGCAGACGCCAATAGGGCTACCTCGAAGTCTTGGACTGAAGGATAGCTCCCGATCTACTGCTGATGACCAAATGCTGCCCCGGGATCTGCACATGGTGCAGAATGTAGTATCAGCACAACCGACCCTATGTACCGGTAAGTGCCTAGCCTAACCTCGGTGAAGTAGTGACGAGGCTAGACAAGACTACCACATAAACCTGTGCAGTTATATATATATATATATATATATATATATAGCGGAAAAAGAGATATGGAGATTACCAATCAATATGGGAGGGGGAGCAGGCTGTGGGGAAGATAAAAACTCCGAGTAAAAGTCGTTAAGTAACAAAGGAAGCAACATAACTCAGACATCAATAAAGAATCAGAAATGAATAAGTGCACGGCATCACCCTTCGTGCTTTTACTCTCATCCTCACCAAAGCAATTATATAATGAAGCGTGCACGGCATCACCCTTCGTGCTTTTACTCTCTTTTCTCACCAAAGCAATTATGTGATAAATATGCACGTCATACCGTTAATGCTTTTACTCTCTTTCCTCACATATAATCAATAGAATCGGCGTGAAATGATGCATCGTCGACATGGCATCACCCTTCGTGCTTTACACTCTTTCCTCACAATCATGCACGGCATCACCCTTCGCGCTTTAACACTCTTCCTCACCAAAACAACAATCACAAACAATGGGCAAGGGACTAAACAAAAATATAATAGAATTCCCGGCAAGAGAACAACAATTAAACACTTAAATCCCGGCAAGGGAACAATCGATAAATCAACAATAACCCGGCAAGGGTATCAACACGATAACTTCTTTCTCTTTTTCATTTTTACTTCACATCTCGCTTACCACTCGAGCCAATACTCCATAGGGTCCAATCAACTCATAAACTTTCACAATTCGTAAGATAGTTTGAGCCAATGCTCCTCAATATTCAAAGGTCACAATTAGCTCCATAAAATTGTCACAACAAATAAAAATCACCTCTAAGCGTAGATAATACAACGAACGTCATGAAAATCACAATATAAGACCCACTGGCATGCTTGACTCCAACGTATAGATACTCGTCATTATGCCTATACGTCGTACTCAACAATTATCACATAACAAAAATGACTCGACTCCTACTACCTCAAGCTAAGGTTAGACCAAACACTTACCTTGATGCCTTGAACACAACTCAAGTCTCAATTATAGCTTTACCCCTTAATTCCACCGCCAATTCGCTCGTATCTAATTATAAATTACTTAATTACATTAATAAACACTAAATGAATCAACCCCTATGCATGAAAATGAGTTTTCCAATATTTTACCCCAAAAGTCAAAATTCGCCCCAAGCCCACGTGGGCAAAACCCGAGGTTTTGAACCAAAACCTGATTACACATTCCCCCACGAACTCAAATATATAATTTGTTTTGAAATCAGACCTCAAATTGAGGTCCAAATCCCTAATTTTTCATAAACCTAGGTTCTACCCAAAAAACCCAATTTTTTCCATGAAAATCTTTGATTTTAGATTGAAATCATGTCAAAAGATATTAATGATTGAAGGAAATGAGTAAAAACTAACTTACAATCGATTTGGAAGAAGCGTTATTCTTGGAAAATCGCCCAAAGGAGTTTTTGCTTTGAAAATATGTGAAAAATAGTTCAAAATCGGCTAAGTATAAAAAAATGCAGGTCTCAGTTATGGGAAATGCGAACAGGGGTTCGCAATTGCGAACCCCGACATGCTGATGTGGGAATTGCAAAAAATTGTTCGCATTTGCGAATCCTTTTAAAATTCCGGACCTTTGCATTTGCGAGGCATGTGCCGCATTTGCGATAGCCGCATTTGCGATCCCTGGACAACATGGAAGCTTTCGCATTTGCGAGGAAAGGGCAGGTCTAGGCTGTTTAGCATTTGCAAGGCAGCCTTCGCATTTGCGAGCCAGGCTTCGCAAATGCAAAGTTTGCAGGTCAGTTCATACCAGCAAATTTTTAAATTCAAAAATACACCCCGTGGCCTATCCAAAACTCACCCGTGCCCTCGGGGATCCAAACCTAATATACACACAACCTCAAAAACATCCTACGTACTTATTCGTTCGATCAAATCGCCAAAATAACAACATAAACATCGAATTAAACCTCAAAATCCATGAATTCTTTCAAACTTCTTTAAACATCAAAATTTCCAATTTAGGTCAGAATCACGTCAAACAACATCCATTTTTCACCAAATTTCGTAGAAACATCTTAAATCATATATAAAACCTGTACCAGGCGCCGAAACCAAAATACGGGCCCGATACCATCGTGCTCTAATCAAATTTTATTTCAAAACCTTATAAATAATTTTAGAAACTAATTTATTTCTCGGACTTGGGACTTCGGAATTCGATTTGAAGACATAGAATTAAATTAAAAGTAAGTGATGACCCTTTAGGTCATCACATTTTCCATCTTTAAGTCTTGATATCTAACGGATTTGCTGATTCTCGGTGTTTATGTTTCCCTTAAATCTGGGACCTTCTAGTAATAGCTTTTGATTGATTATCTTTGCCGAATCTTCAGTGCTTCTTCCCTTTTTAATGTTGATTCCTTCTCCTTAATTTCTTCAGTCAATCTCTGAATGATTTCTTCCTTCAACGTATCCCCGTTAATCTATGCTCTTCCTTTTGTACTTCGATTTTGATTGATTTCCTTGAGTTTTTACACCAAAAGCAATTATATTACTTTTCATCATTAAAACTAAAATCTAATATAAAATATATACAATTTGTTAATGTCTTCTTTGTTGAGTTTCAATATGAAATTCTAACTAAAACCACCTCGAATCTTCACCAAATTCTCTCAAAATTGAGATATAGACTCCAAAGAATATTCCCAATCATTTGATAACTCCCAATAAAGATAAATACCAATTTCACAATGGGTTGAATATATGCTATGCCTAGTTAATTTAAAGGTGGTGTTTCTTGTTTTCTACTTCACATTTTGATGGCTTCATCTCTATTGCTTTTTCAAGAGCTTTGAATTTGTGATGACCCAAAGGGGTCATCACCTATTTTAATTAATTCTATGCTTTTGAGGCCTCGAAAACCTTATCTAGAGTTATCTCGATTTGCGTGCATAGTCTGGGCGCATAGCCAAAATGCTTAAATGTGAAATCCTGTGAAAAATGCTAAATTTTGATGTTAAAATGAATAAATTTGACCTTGGTCAATATTTTGGGTAAACAAACCTGGACACGTGATTTGACGGTCCCGGAGGATCCGTAGGAAAATATGGAACATGGGCGTATGACCAGAATCGAATTTCGAGGTCCCAAGGCCGAGAAATGAATTTTTATGTAAAATTATTTTCTGAAATTTGTTTAAGGAAAATTGAAATGAAAATTTATAAAAATGTGTTGGTATCAGGCCCGTATTTAGGTTCTGGCGCCACAGGTATTATATATGATTTAAGATATTTAAGTGAAATTTGGTTGAAAAAGGACGTTGTTTGACGTGATCCGGACCTAAATTGGAAAATTTGAGGCTTTATGAAGTTTGAAAGAATTCATGAATTTTGAGATGTAATTCGATGTTTATGATGTTATTTTGGCGATTTGATAGCAAGAGTAAGTCCGTAGGATATTTTTGAGGTTGTGTGTATGTTTAGTTTGGAGCCCTGAGGGCTCGGGTGAGTTTTGGATAGGCCACGAGTTGCATTTTTGAACTTAAAATTTTCTTGCATGAACTGACCTGCAGGCTTCGCATTTTCAAAGCCAGCCTAGCAAATGCGAGACAGTACCTGGGCAGCCTTCTTCACAAATGCGAAGATTTCCATCGCAAATGCGATGCCCACCTGAACCCTCAGTCATCGCGGATGCGATATTTATCTCGCAAATGCGAAGTCGCAATTGCGACTACTATTTTGCAAATGCGAAAGCTGGGAAATTATGAAGAGTTCGCAAATGCGAACCCTTTTTCGCAATTCCCACATTTGAGAGGTCGGGGTTCGCAATTGCGAACCCATTTTCGCATTTTCCATATTAGAGACCTACAATTTTACACTTAAACAATTTTGAACCTCATTTTTCATATTTTCTCAAACCCAAACACGCTTAGGCAATTTTCCAAGAACAAGTATTCTTCCAAATCAATTGTAATTTAATTTTTACTCATTCATTTCAATCATTAACATCTTTTAACATGATTTCAACCAAAAATCAAATATTTTCATGGGGGAAATTGGGTGTTTTGGGGTAGAACCTAGGTTTTTCAAAATTTGTTGATTTGGACCTCCATTTGAGGTCTGATTTCAAAACAAATTATATATTTGAGTTCGTGGGAGAATATTTAATCGGGTTTTGGTTCGAACATTTGGTTTTGACCACGTGGGGCTGAGGGCAATTTTGGCTTTTTGGGTAAAATTTTGGAAAACTCATTTTCATGCTTTGTGGTTGATTCATTTAGTGTTTGTTTATGTAATTAAGTAATTTGTGATTAAATACGAGCGAAATGGAGATGGAACCGCAGGGTAAAGCTATAATTGAGGCTTGAGTTGTATTCAAGGCATTGCGGTAAGTGTTTGGTCTAACCCTAACTTGAGGGACTAGGAGTTGAGTCTTATTTGCTAATTGCTTCTTGTTGAGTACGACGTATAGGCATGGTGACGAGTATCTATGCGTTGGTGTCTAGCATAACCGTGAGTTGTTAAATTGTGAATATCTTGATTTCGTTGTATTTCTCTTACCTTGGTGATGATTCCTATTTGTTGAGAAAAGTTTGTGAAAGGAAATTGCGACCTATGAACAACGAGAAGCATTGACTCAAGTTATATTACAATTGTGAACGTATATGAAAATGGTTTAACCCTTTGGAGCATTGGCTCAAGTGGTAAAGTTAGATAAGGAATAAAAGTGAAAGAAAGAGAAAGATTATTTAAAATGTTCCCTTGTCGGGATATTGTTATTTATTGATTATTTTCCTTTGCCAGGACGTTGAGATTGTTGATATTGTACCCTTCCCGAGATTTAATTGTTTCAATTGTGTTCCCTTACCGGGATTTCTTTTATTATTTTGTTTTGTTTATTCCCTTGCCCTTGTTTGTGATTGTTGTTTGGGTGAGGAAGAGTGTTAAATCACGAAGAGTGATGCCGTGCATTGTTTGTTTATTGTGAGGAAAGAGTGTAAAGCAGGAAGGGTGATGCCGTGCATTGTTTGCTTAATGTGAGGAAAGAGAGTAAAGCACGAAGGGTGATGCCATGCCGCACGATGTACCATTCCGTGCCATTTCTATTGATTATATGTGAGGAAAGAGAGTAAAAGCACGAAGGGTGATGTCGTGCACATTTTTATCATTATTTTCTTGGTGAGGATGAGAGTAAAAGAACGAAGGGTGATGTCGTGCACATTTTTATCATTATTTGCTTGGTGAGGATGAGAGTAAAAGCACGAAGGGTGATGCCGTATACTTATTGATTTCTGATTCTTTATTGATGTCTAGCTATGATGCTTTCTTCGTTATTTAGTGATTTTTATTCGGAGTTGTTATTTTTTTTCCACGGCATGCTCCCCCTCCCATATTGACTAGTTAATTTCTGTATCTCGATTCTGCTGTATATGTATGTATATATGTGTGTGTGTGTATATATATATATATATATATATATATATATATATATATATATATATATATATATAACTGCACAGGTTTATGTGGTAGTCCGGTCTAGCCTCGTCACTACTTCGCCGGGGTTAGGCTAGGCACTTAGCAGCACATGGGGTCAGTTGTACTGATACTACACTCTGTGCTCTTTTGCATAGATCCAGGCATTGGACAGTAGTAGCAGCGTAGGAGTTAGCTTCCAGTCCAACGAGACACCTAGGTAGCCTTGCAGGCGTCCGTAGGACCGGCGTCTCCTCTATCTTTTATTTTAGTCTATTATCTCATGTATTCGAGACAAACAGTTTGTACTTTTTTCAAACGGTTGTATTTAGTACTTTTAGTGGTTCGTGAGTATGTGACACTAGTTATTGGGTAGAGGTTATGTCAATTTTTCTGTATTATTGTTCAGATTTTTAAATTTAAGACTTCTGCTTATTTACTTTATTCCGTTATTTTCATGATATTACTGCTAGTTAGTTAAAAAAAGTAAATCGGTTAATGAAAAAGGTAGTTAAGGGTTGGCTTGCCTAGCTCTCATTGTAGGCGCCATCACGACTCCTGAGGGTGGGAAATCCGGGTCGTGACAAGTTGGTATCAGAGCTCTGGGTTACATAGGTCTCACAACTCACATACAAGATTAGTAGAGTCTGAGGGATCAGTACAAAGATGTCTGTATTTATCCCAGAGGCTACCGAGTTAGGAAAAGTTTCACATTTATTATTTCTTGTCGTGCGGTTTGGTTTCTCAATACTAATTGAATTTGTACTATGTTCTTTCGCAGATAGCGAGAACACGTGCTTCCTCATCTTTTGATCAGCAGTTTGAGCCCCAGGCAGCTCCCGCTATTGGCAGAGGGTGAGGCTGAGGCCATGCTAGAGGCCGAGGTAGGGGAAGAGCTCAACCCCGAGCAGCAGCACCAGTGGAGGAGCCTCAAGTTGACTTTGACTAGGAGGTTCCAGCCCCAGCCCCAGTAGTTCCGGTGGGCCTATCTCAGGTCCCAAAGGGGTTTATTGCTACCCTAGTTCTTCAGGATGCTATGGGTCTCATCGAGAGTGTTACCCGAGCGGGTTTGATTCCTGTAGCACCAGCCGTCTCTCAGGCTGGAGGAGGGGCCCAGATTCTTGCTACTCGTACTCTGGAGCAGGTAGCTCCCCAGGTTCAGACTCCAGCAGTTCAGCCAGTTGGAGCAGCTCAGCCGGGTGTAGTAGCCCAAGCCGGTGATGGGGTAGCTATGTCTGACGATGCTTTATGGAGGTTGGATAGGTTCACCAACCTTTTGACTACTACCTTCAGTGGTGCATCTACCGAGAATCCTCAGGATTATTTGGACAGCTACCATGAGGTTCTTTGGAACATGGGTATTGTTGAGACCAATGGGGTTGATTTCGCTACATTCCAGTTGTCTAGATCCTCCAAGACTTGGTAGAGGGATTATTGTTTAGCTAGACCAGCATGATCTCCAGCCTTGACCTAGGAGCAGTTCACGCATGTATTTCTGGAGAAGTTTCTCCCTATTACACAGTGAGAGGCCTATCGGAGGTAGTTCGAGCATCTCCATCAGGGATCCATGACTGTCACCCAGCACGAGACCAGGTTTATTGAGTTGGCCCGACATGCTATTGCTATACTTTCCAGTGAGAGGGAGAGAGTGAGACGGTTTATTGATGGACTCATTCAGCCTATTCGTCTTCAGATGGCTAGAGAGGCTGGGAGCAAGATATCCTTTCAGGAGGCAGCCAATGTGGCCTGGAGGATTGAGATGGTATTGTCATAGGGGGTGGTCATAGAGCAGACAAGAGACCCCGTCAGTCAGCCCTCCAGGTGTCTCACGGTTCCTCAAGTGGCCGTGGTCCTCACGCGTACTATTCTGATCAGCAGCCATTCAGTGCACCGCCAGCTCCTATCAGTGCACTGCCATTTCAGAGTTTCTATGGTGGTCATTCAGGTCGATAGGGCCAGCAGACTCAGCAGCCAAGGACTTGTTATACTTGTGGTGACACGGGTCATATAGCCAGATTTTACCCTCGAGCACCGAGAAGTTCTTAGCACCAGGGTTCTCGTGCCATAGTTCA
Organism: Nicotiana glauca; assembly: GCA_026770625.1. NCBI lineage: Eukaryota > Viridiplantae > Streptophyta > Magnoliopsida > Solanales > Solanaceae > Nicotiana > Nicotiana glauca. Next base: position 57,459 of record MU681602.1, read on the forward strand.
GGCACCAGGTGTTCCACAGCCTGCCCAGCCAGCTAGAGGTGGGGGTAGAGGTGTCACAGGTGGAGGTAGAGGTCATAGAGGTGGAGCTCAGACCGCTAGAGGTGGAGGCCAGCCAGCAGTATGGCGCCCCAGAGAGGTAGATCAAAGTGGTGCGGCCCAGCCCCGATGTTATGCTCTTCAGGATAGGCCCGAGGCAGAGGCTTCAGATGCGGTTATTACAGGTACGTTTCTAGTTTGTGATAGAGATGCTTCAGTGTTGTGTGATCTGGGGTCTACATATTCATATGTGTCATCCTATTTTGCCCCGTATTTGGTCATGCCTAGTAATGCATTGGGTATTCCTGTTTATGTATCTATGTCGGTGGGTGTTTCTATCATGGTCGATCGAGTCTATCGTTCTTGTGTTTTGGTAATTGGGTGTCTGGGGACTCGTGTAGATTTGTTGCTTTTAGACATGGTTGACTTTGATATTATATTAGGGATGGACTACTTATCACCCTATCAAGCTATGTTGGACTGCCATGCCAAGGTTGTAACCTTAGCTTTACCGAGTATTCCTTGTTTAGAGTGGAGAGGGACTCCTGTTCATTCTACCCGCAGTGTTATATCGTACGTGAAGGCTCGGCATATGGTCGAGAAGGGGTGTTTGGCGTATTTGGCCTATGTTCGGGATTCCAGTGCTGAGGTTTCCTCTATTGATTCTGTGCCCGTTGTTTGTGAGTTCCCTAATGTTTTTCCTTCAGACTTGCCGGGTATGCCACCCGACAGGGATATTGACTTCTGCATTGATCTGGTTCTAAGCACTTAGCCCATTTCTATCCCGCCATATCGTATGGCCCCACCGGAGTTGAAAGAGCTAAAGGAATAGTTGCAGGATTTGCTTGAGAAGGGCTTCATTAGACCCAGTATCTCACCTTGGGGTGCGCAGGTGTTATTTGTCAAGAAGAAGGATGGGTCAATGAGAATGTGTATTGATTACCAGCAATTGAACAAGCTAACGATCAAGAATAAGTATCCACTGCCGATGATTAATGATTTGTTTGAACAACTTTAGGGTTCCAGGGTATTTTCCAAGATTGACTTGTGATCTGGCTGCCATTAGTTAAGGATTAAGGCATCCGATGTCCCTAAGATAGCCTTCTACACTCGGTATGGGCATTATGAGTTCTTGGTTATGTCATCTGGGTTGACAAATGCCCCAGCAGCTTTCATGGACTTGATGAACTGAGTGTTCAGGCCTTATTTGGAATCATTTGTGATAGTTTTCATTGATGATATATTGATATATTCCCGCCACGAGAAGGAGCACGAGCAACACCTTAGAGTGGTTCTTCAGACTTTGAGGGATAGTCAGTTATATGCAAAGTTCTCCAAGAGTGAATTCTGGTTGGGTTCAGTTGCATTTTTGGGTCATGTCATATCAGTAGAGGGTATTCGGGTGGACGCAAAGAAGATTGAGGAAGTCAAGAACTGGCCTAGACCAGCATCAGCTATAGAGATTCGGAGTTTCTTAGGGTTGGCAGGCTACTATCGACGGTTCATGGAGGGGTTTTCATCTATTGCAGCCCCGATGACCAGATTGACCCAGAAGGGTGCGCAGTTCAGATGGTCGGACGAGTGTGAGATTAGTTTTTAGAGGCTCAAGATAGCTCTGACTACGGCACCGGTGTTGGTCTTGCCCGCAGGTTAAGGGCCTTATACATTCTATTGTGATGCTTCCGATGTTGGGCTTGGAGCAGTGTTGATGCAGGATGGCAAGGTCATTGCCTATGCTTCGAGGCAGTTGAAGATTCATGAGAAGAACTATCCGGTTCATGATTTAGAGTTGGCAGCCATAGTTTACGCATTGAAGATTTGGAGGCATTATCTGTATGGCATGGCATGTGAGGCATTCACGGATCACTAGAGTCTTCAGTACTTGTTCAAGCAAAAGGAGTTGAATTTGAGGCAGAGGAGGTGGTTGGAGTTGTTGAAGGATTATGACATCACCATTCTATATCATCCGGGAAGGGCCAATGGGGTGGCCGATACTTTGAGCAGAAAGTCAGCCAGTATGGGCAGTCTTACTTATATTCTGGTCGGTGAGAGGCCACTTGCTTTGGATGTTTAGGCCTTAGCCAATCAGTTTGTGAGGCTGGATGTTTCTGAGCCCAGTCGTGTGTTAGCTTGCACGGTCGCTCGTTCTTCCTTATTGGAGCGTATCCGTGATCGACAGTATGATGATCCCTATTTGTGTGTCCTTAGAGACACGGTGCAGTGCGGAGGTGCCATGCATGTTATCTTAGATGATAATAGAGTTTTAAGATTGCAGGGTCGAGTATGTGTGCCTAATGTGGATGGGCTCCGAGAGTTGATTTTGGGGGAGGCCCAAAGCTCTTGGTACTCTATTCATTCGAGTGCCACAAAGATGTATCAGGATCTGCGGCAACATTATTGGTGGCATAGAATGAAAAAGGATGTCGTAGCATATGTGGCTCGTTGTTTGAATTGTCAGCAGGTTAAGTACGAGCATCAGAGGCCTAGTGGTTTATTTCAGAGGATTGAGCTTCCCGAGTGGATGTGGGAGCGGATTACTATGGACTTCATTACTAGACTCCCGCTGACTCGGAAGAAGTTCGATGCGATATGGGTCATTGTTGATAGGCTGACCGAGTCAGCACATTTCATTCCATTGGCAGTCTGCTATTCTTCTGAGAGGTTAGCTGAGATCCATATTCGGGAGGTTTTTCGCCTTCATGGTGCTCCCGTATCTATCATTTCGGACTAGCGTACGTAGTTTACCTCGCACTTCTGGAGGGCAGTTCAGCGAGAGTTGGGCTCACAGGTTGAGTTGAGCACAACATTTCATCCCCAGACGGACGGTCAGTCCGAGCGGACTATTCAGATCTTAGAGGATATGCTCCGAGCTTGTGTTATTGACTTTGGAGGATTGTGGGATTAGTTCTTGCCTTTAGCGGAGTTTGCCTACAACAACATCTACCAGTCAAGCATCCAGATGGCTCCTTATGAGGCTTTATATGGTAGGCGGTGTCGGTCTCCGGTTGGATGGTTTGAGCCGGGAGAGGCTCGGTTGTTAGGTACGGATTTGGTTCTGGAGGTCTTGGACAAGGTCAGGATCATTAAGAATAGGCTTCGTTCAGCTCAGTCTAGGCAAAAGAGCTATGCGGACCGCAAGGTTCGAGATGTGGCTTTTATGGTTAGTGAGCGGGTATTGCTCCGAGTGTCGCCTTTGAAAGGTGTAATGAGATTTGGGAATTAGGGCAAGATTATCCCTAGGTTCATTGGTCCGTTTGAGATTCTTGATCGAGTGGGAGAGGTGGCTTATAGACTTCCTTTGTTGTCGAGCTTATCAGCCGTGCATCCAGTGTTTCATGTGTCCATGCTTCGGAGGTATCACGGTGACCTAGCCCACGTTTTAGACTTCAGCACTATCCAGTTGGACAAGGACTTGTCTTATGAGGAGGAGTCGGTAGCTATTCTAGACCGGCAGGTTCGTCAGTTGAGATTCAAGAGTTTCCCTTCTGTTCGTGTTCAGTGGAGAGGTCAGCCTCCCAAGGCATCGGCTTGGGAGTCCGAGTTCGATATGCGGAGCCGTTATCCTCATCTTTTCCCCGACTCATGTACTTCTTTCTTTTGTTTGTTCGAGGACGAATGGTTGTTTTAGAGGTGGAGAATGTGACAACCCAAAGGGGTCATCACCTGTTTAATTAATTTTGTGCTTTTGAGGCCTCAAAACCTCATTTAAAGTCGCTTCAATTTGTGTGCACAGTTCGGGCGCATAGCCAGAAATCTTAAACGTGAAATCCTGTGAAAAATGCTAAATTTTGACGTTAAAATGAATAAATTTGACTTTGATCAATATTTTGGGTAAATGGACCCGGGCCCGTGATTTAACGGTCTTGGAGGGTCCGTAGGAAAATATGGGACTTGGGCGTATGCCCAGAATCGAATTCTGAGGTCCCAAGGCCGAGAAATGAATTTTTACTGAAAATTGTTTTCTGAAATTTGTTTAAGGAAAATTGAAATAAATATTTATTAAAACGTGTTGGTATCGGGCCCGTATTTTGGTTCCGGTGCCCGGTATAGGTCTTATATATGATTTAAGATATTTCTGTGAAATTTGGTTGAAAACGGACGTCGTTTGACGTGATCCGGACCAAAATTGGAAAATTTTAGGTTTTATGAAGTTTGAAAGATATCATGAATTTTGAGGTGTAATTCGATGTTTATGATGTTATTTTGTCGATTTGATTGCGCGAGTAAGTCCGTAGGATGTTTTTGAGGTTGTGTGTATGTTTGGTTTGGAGCCCCGAGGGCTCAGGTGAGTTTTGGACAGGCCACGGGTTGCATTTTTTAACTTAAAATTTTCTGGTATGAACTGACCTGCAGGCTTCGCATTTGCGAAGCCAGCCTCGCAAATGCGAGCTATGCATCGCAAATGCGAGACAGTACCTAGGCAGCCTTCTTCGCAAATGCGAAGATTTCCATCGCAAATGTGATGCCCGCCTGAACCCTCAGTCATCGCAAATGCGATATTTATCTTGCAAATGCGAAGTCGCAATTGCGACTACTGCTTCGCAAATGCAAAAGTTGGGAAATTATAAAGGGTTCACAAATGCGAACCCTATTTTGCAATTCCCACATCTGAGAGGTCGAGACCTGCAATTTTACACTTAAACAATTTTGAACCTCATTTTTCATATTTTCTCAAACCTAAACACACTTAGGCCATTTTTCAAGGACAAGTATTCTTCCAAATTAATTGTAAGTTAGTTTTTACTCATTCCTTTCAATCATTAATACCTTTTAACATGATTTCAACCAAAAATCAAAGATTTTCATGGGGAAAATTGGGTGTTTTAGGTAGAACCTAGGTTTTTCAAAAATTGGGGATTTGGACCTCAATTTGAGGTCCTATTTCAAAACAAATTAAATATTTGAGTTCGTGGGAGAATTGGTAATCGGGTTTTGGTTCGAACCTCGGGTTTTGACCATGTGGGCCCGGGGACGATTTTTGACTTTTTGGGTAAAACTTTGGAAAACTCATTTTCATGCATTGGGGTTGATTAATTTAGTGTTTGTTGATGTAATAATGTAATTTGTGATTAGATACAAGCGAATTGGAGGTGGAATCGCGGGGTAAATCTATAATTGAGGCTTGAGTTGTATTCAAGGCATTGAGGTAAGTGTTTGGTCTAACCCTAGCTTGAGGGACTAGGAGTTGAGTCTTATTTGCTAATTGCTTCTTGTTGAATGCGACGTATAGGTATGGTGACGAGTATCTATACGTTGGTGTCTAGCATGACCGTGAGTCTTTAAATTGTGAATATCTTGATTTTGTTGTATTTCTCTTGCCTTGGTGATGATTCCTATTTGTTGAGAAAAGTTTGTGAAAGGAAATTGTGACCTATGAACAACAAGAAGTATTGGCTCAAGTTATATTACAATTGTGAACGTATATGTAAATGGTTGAACCTTTTGGAGCATTGGCTCAAGTGGTAAAGTGAGATAAGGAGTAAAAGTGAACGAAAGAGAAAGAGTATTTAAAATATTTCCTTCCCGGGATATTATTGTTTATTGATTATTTTCCCTTGTCGGGACGTTGATATTGTTGATGTTGTACCCTTGCCGGGATTTAATTGTTTCAATTATGTTCCCTTGTCGGAATTTCTATTATTATTTTGTTTTGTTTATTCCCTTGCCCTTGTTTGTGATTGTTGTTTGGGTGAGGAAGAGTGTTAAAGCACGAAGGGTGATGCCGTGCATTGTTTGTTTATTGTGAGGAAAGAGTGTAAAGCAGGAAGGGTGATGCCGTGCATTGTTTGCTTACTGTGAGGAAAGAGAGTAAAGCACGAAGGGTGATACCATGCCGCACGATGTACCATTCCGTGCCATTTCTATTGATTATATGTGAGGAAAGAGAGTAAAAGCACGAAGGATGATGCCGTGCACATTTTTATCATTATTTGCTTGGTGAGGATGAGAGTAAAAGAATGAAGGGTGATGTCGGGCACATTTTTATCATTATTTGCTTGGTGAAGATAAGAGTAAAAGCATGAAGGGTGATGCCGTATACTTATTGATTTCTGATTCTTTATTGATGTCTAGCTATGATGCTTTCTTCGTTATTTTATGATTTTTATTCGGAGTTGTTTTTTCTTTCCACGGCATGCTCCCCCTCCCATATTGACTAGTTAATTTCTATATCTCGATTCCGCTGTATATGTATGTATATATATATTGTTTTTTTTTCCACGGCATGCTCCCCCTCCCATATTGACTAGTTAATTTCTATATCTCGATTCCGCTGTATATATATATATATAACTACATAGGTTTATGTGGTAGTCCGGTCTAGCCTCGTCACTACTTCGCCGGGGTTAGGCTAGGCACTTAGCAGCTCATAGGGTCGGTTGTACTGATACTATACTCTGTGCTCTTTTGCAGAGATCCAGGCATTGGACATCAGTAGCAGCGTAAGAGTTAGCTTCCATTCCAGCGAGACACCTAGGTGGCCTTGCAGGCATCCGCAGGCCCGTCATCTCCTCTATCTTTTATTTTAGTCTGTTATCTCATGTATTCGAGACAAATAGCTTGTACTTTTTTTTTCAAACGGTTGTATTTAGTACTTTTAGTGGTTCGTAAGTATGTGACACCAGTTCTTGGGTAGAGGTTATGTCTATTTTTCCGCATTATTGTTCAGATTCTTAAATTTAAGACTTTCGCTTATTTACTTAATTTCGTTGTTTCGTGATATTACTGCTAGTTGTTAAAAGAAGTAAATCAGTTAATGAAAAAGGTAGTTAAGGGTTGGCTTGCCTAGATCTCATTAGTAGGCGTTATTACGACTCATGTGGGTGGGAAATCCGGGTCGTGACAGAATTAATGAAGTTTCTTTGGCCAATTCATCCATATTGAGAGAGACACTATCAGTGTACTTCAATGCCATCCACATTCGGGTGAATTCTTAGATAAATCAAAGACCTTTCACCATTCTTATTTCATGAGACATATTCAGAGATGTTAATTAAAAAGACAAATAGAAGGGGGAAAAGAATCTTATCGTAGCAGAAGATGGAGAGAGGAAAGACAACTAGTGACATTTTACATCGCAGAATTCGAGACGCAATTTGATACAAACTTGGGGAAGGAGGTAGAGGGAGAAGAAATGAGTAAGATTGAATTCTAATACAAGTCTCACTCCCCTTTTTCCCACCCGCAAAATAAATTATGTGATCGTGTGGATTATTGTGGGTTAACAGTTTTTTCAATTAAAGTGACAAATTTAATTATGGATTATTTCATCTATAGAGATGCCAATTGGAATTGATTTGTTGGTGTTACAAGTCACATTTGAATCCCTAGTCAAATGAAGGTTTGACTCTATTTTTATTCGTCCACAAAAATAGAAGATCGGTTAAGGAATTTTATAGATCAGGGAGAAGGTGTAACGCATTCCCGGAACCCTGTGGTTCTATCACGGTCGCTTTTATTGATTAAATTTGGCTTAAATTATTTTTGAATAAAGTGTATTTTATTTGCCTTAAATTATTATTGTCTAGTACCTCCTAAGGGTGGCATGTGGACTGATTAGGCTTGAGATCGGCCCAGGCCCGCAAGACCAAACAGGTAGTGGGCCTAAATGGGCCAACTGTTTAGGACCGGGAACAGGTAGGGGTGGGCTTCCAGGTGGTCCGGTCTCTTTACTAAGCTTGTGAGACCGGGACCGTTTGGGCCTGGGACGGGCTACTAAGTGGGTTGGTTCAACCAGTCCTAACCGGGCTAAAACGGGCCCAACTGTTATTTTTTTTAAAAAAAGATTTATTTCAAAAAAAATTTTAGCCGTTAGAAAAGTTAAAAAAATGACCGTTGGCCTGCAAAAATAGCCGTTTTTATTTCTAAAATAGCCATTTAACCCCCCCCCCCCC
>MU681602.1:66700-110348 GCA_026770625.1 Nicotiana glauca
CCCCCCCCATTCTTTTATTTTTCTCACAAAATCATCAATCTCTCTCTCTCTCATTTTGTCACGACCTTAACTCCGAACTCGGTCGTGATGGAGCCTTTCGTAAGACAAGGCCAGCTAATTAAACCCAAATTGCTATTTAAATCAGTTAAGCAATATAAAAGAAGTCTAAACATGATTTAATGATAATAAATAGAGGAAATACAGCCCGACACAGCCGTAACCGGGGTGTCACAAGTCACAAGTCACAAGTATCTATTAGGGTATAATTACAACTGAAAAGTCTAAAGTGTACAAATACAGACTAATGAAATGAAGAGAGAGGAAAGCAGTGCTGCAAACGCCGGCAGCTACCTTGCTAAACCCCGATGGCTCTGCCTCCGATTAGCCGAAACCCGCTACCGGGTGTATAAATACCTAAATCTGCACAGAAGGTGTAGGGAGTAAAGTGAGTACTCCGACTCAATGAGTAACAAAATATAAATAAAGACTGAAGGCAAGAAATCACGTAAACCATATCAAGATGTTGTATAGAAGGAGTCCAAAACCAGTAAGAAAGCAGTGAAGCAGTAAAAATCTCTTAAAATATCTTAGCTCAATTTAAACTCCTTTGAAAATGACTTTTTCAACAGTTACGCATATGAATGCAAAGTAGTTAGTACAATGAAGCACAAAAATCCGTCCCTCGAGCACAAATACCATAGTTTAACAGATAAAATGACAAGTAAATATGAAAGATAAACATATAAAGGTTTGCCTCTCGGGCACAATGTCAAAAACTCCGCCCCTCAGACTCTGAACAATACCAGCCCATCGGGCAATCACATAGAACAATACCAGCCCCTCGGGCAATCACATAGAACCATACCAGCCCCTTGGGCTATCACATAGTACAATATCAGCTCCTCGAGCTACATCTCACATCATAATGGGTACCCACGCTCACTGGGGGTGTACAGACTCTGGGAAGGACCCTTTACGGCCCAAGCGCAATATCAAGCCATCTCGTGGCATCATAAACAGGTCCTCGACCTCATATCAATATCAAACCACCTCGTAGCGAACAATCTCAGGCCCTCGGCATCATAATCAAAATCAGTGTATCACCGCTGCAGCGTGCAGCCCGACCCAAAAGATATCCTCACAACACAGGCCCCCGGCCTTACTCAGTCTAAAATCACATAAGCCTCTCGGGCAACAGTAAAATCATATTTCTCAGCTCAAAACATAATTTAAAATATCATTTAAGTCTCACAACTGAGTAAAAATGGCTGAGTAGTAAAATAGTAAAAAATAACATGACTAAGTTCAAGTAATAAATCAAAACATTGAGGAAAAAGTAATAAAAATCCTCGAAGGATTCAAATAGTTGGCACGAAGCCCCAAATATGGCAGTCAACCCAAATCATAATGATAGCAAATAAGTTTCAGTCAAATACGCGGTAAAATCATCAGGACGGACCAAGTCACAATCCCAAAAAGTGCATGACCCCACGCTCATCATCAAGTGTGTGTCTCACCTCAATATAGCACTACGATGTGCAATCCGGGGTTTCAGACCCTCAGAGCATCATTTACAATCATTACTCACCTCGATCCAGTCCAAACTCTAGACTATGATGCCTCGACCGAATGAATAAATCCTTCGGATGCTCCAAATCTAGACACAATCAGTACATAATCATTAATATATGCTAAGGGAACGAATCCCACTCGAAAATATCCAATTTAACATAAAAATCCCGAAATTAATAAAACTCGGCTCCCCAGCCCATGTCTCGAAATCCAATAAAATTAACATCGATAGGATCCTCGTCCTCACACGAGTCCATACATACCAAGAACATCAAAATTAGACCTCAATTGCCCCTTCAAATTCCCAATTTACACTCTCCAAAGTCAAGCCCTAATTACCCCTATTTTGCTACTGATTTTCCATAGATTTCAAGCTTACAATGATCAAATTCATCATAGAAACAAGTTTAGGGTCCAAAAATCTTACCTCCATGAAATCCCCTTGAATTCCCTCTTCAATTAGCTCTCCCAAGCTTCAAAGTCGCCCAACAATGGAGGTTCTTAGCCTTAAAATCACGTAATAGCCCTTTTAAATCATTCTGCCCAGGCATAAAAATCCTTCTTCGCGAACATGGTCAAAGCCTCACGTTCGCGAAGCACAAAATAACTTTAAACAGAATTTCCTCTTCGCGATCACGGCCTCCCCATCGTGAACGTGATGCTTCCTCAGACTAAACCTTCGCGGTCGCGTTACACCACTCGCGAATGAGATGAATAAAAATACCTCAAGCCCAGGTGACCAAATTACTCTACGTGAACGCATAGATTCACTCGTGAACGCGATGACCAAACAATTAGCCCTCCGCGAACGAGGAGCCTTCCTCGCGAACGCGAAGACTAAAACTTCAGCCTTCACCTGCTAACCCTTCACGAATGCGACGGCCTACTCGCGAACGCGAAGGTCATTTTCTCTGCAACATTGATCAGCAATTTCTGTAACTTTTCAAAACAAGAAATGGTCCGATTGACCACCCGAAACTCACCCGAGGCCATCGGGACCTCAACCAAACATGACAACATATCCCTAACATCATTCAAACTTATTCCAACCTTCAGAATGCTCAAAATAATATCAAAATATCAAGATCACATCGGATTCAAGCCTAAGAATTTCAAGAACTTCCAAATTACGCATTTGATAAAAAACTCGACCAAACCACGCCCGAATGACCTGAAATTTTGCACACATGCCACAAATGACACAACAGAGCTTCTGCCACTTTCGGAATTTCATTCCAACCTCTATATCAAAATCTCACCTATCAACCGAAAAATGCCGAAATCTCAATTTCGCCAATTTAAGCCTAAACTTTCCACGGACCTCCAAAATGCATTTCGATCACGCCCCTAAGTCCAAAATCACCTAAAGGAGCTAACCAAATCATAAAAACTCCGATCAGAGCTCATATACAAACAACTCAAATCTTGGTCAAACCATTCAAATTTCAAGCTTCAAACTGAGATCTGTTCTTCCAAATTTTATTTTGATTACCCTGAAAACCTTAACCAACGGTTTACATAAGTCATAATACTTCACACGGGACAAGCCATGCCCGAAAACTGGCGAACAAAGTACAAAATCTCAAAACGACCGCTCGGGTCATTACGTCCTCCCCCTCTTAAACATATGTTCATCCGCGAATGTATCCAGAGTTGTTCTAAAAGCCAAACAATAAATGAATAACCTTACCACGCATATACCCGGGGGTGATCCCATGTCACCCTATCTCATATAGATCGATAACACATTGCAACTGAAATTTCAAAACCAATCTAGTCCATAAATCGTAGAACCACATTTCCACTTATAAAATCATCAATATGATCAGAATCTCACATTTATGCTGTGAATAGGTCCGAACAAGATGTAACAAACCACATCTACTATCTCAGGTGCAATCACAACGTATACCACATAGCTCAACTACTCATATTGATGACTTCTAATCACAACAGCTGCACACAACAACTGAATACCGGTAAGAAACCTCTTACCAGCTAAAGTCTCATTCCAACACTTTCATATACTGCCAGTGATAATTGAAACACGCAGTAAGCCATAACCATTTCCCAAATTAACCATTCTTGAAGCCACTTCTCCTTAAGCAAAGACCATAGCAATTTTTGAGCCAAACCTCGATATTAACCTTCTAACATGCTGGAATCGTATCCGTTTGTATTCATTAATGATCTCAACGATCTCATCTAATCCACACAACTACTCTAGTGACATGACACCTCAATACAGACTAAAGCCACAACTTACGCAATACACGGACTAATAAGCAACAGTCCGAACATACTCAATTCATGAAAATGACTCAACTAAAAGAGTTGTACCTCAAGCTCACCAGTACCACCACAACACAAGGATGAGAAACCGTCCCACATCATAGGAACAAAACACATGAATCTAACCCACAAGGTTATATCTCCACATAACTTTGCTGCAATGCGTGATCCTATCCAAACATCGCTCCACATGAAATACCTCAAGTCACTATGCTCGAAATCGACAACCACACACACAATTTAATGTCTGGAACCAAAGCAAATCATCACACCTTTGGTGAATCAACTAACATACGCCACGCAAACCCGAAAGGACATAACCGATACGTTATTCACCGAGCAACACCGAATTACTCCTCCCCCTCGACTTCCACTATGAGATCCTAATAGAACTGCACCATATGTGCCTATAACCAATGAATCATAACACCTCACAACATGGAAAGGTAACTCATAGTCCTCCCCAAATTACTAATAAGCTCAATAACAATCGAGTCAACACCTCCTTCAATGATACAATCTGAAGCCAACCAAGCCGAATCAAATTGGGACACGCATCCGCATTGGCCTACTAACAAACTCCTTATCAAGAAAATCCTGAAGTTGCTCCTTCAACTCCTTTAACTCTGCCGGCGCCATACGATATGGTGCCCGACACCAAATCACTACCGAAATCCACAAACTTGCCTGGCGATATGCCCAGCAATAAGAAACACATCAAAAAAGTTCCTTACCATCGGAACTGAATCAATGGTAGAAGCCTCTGCACTGACATCCATCACGAAAACCTTAATAAGAAAGGCAATCCTTCCCAGCCGTTTGCTGGGCCTTCGAAATATAAAACCACTCCACCAAGGCATAATCTGTCGAACCTCGCCACTTAATTCGTTGCATTTCTGGCATAGCTAACAGCGCCGCCTTAGCACAAAAGTCCAGAATAACACAACATGGAGACAACCAGTCTGAACCCTATATCACATCCAAAATCTAATATACCTTGCACAAAAGATTTGCTTGGGTCTCCAAACCTCGATAGTCACTAAACAGTGCCGATACACGCAACCCACAACCATAACATAGCCTGAACATGAGAACTCCCAGTCTCCAAATCCATATAGCACATGAATCACCATATCTGATCCCAATTCTGCTGTCCAAACACATACCACACCGCTAATACCCAATCGTCCCACGAGAGATAATCTAGAATTCCTCTATGCCACTAAGCAAACTCGAATATCAGCAGTCGATCTAACAAGAGAATGTCGGAATGCTACCGAAGTACCATCAACTTAATCACATTGCCTTTACTGAAACATATACCCTTGCCAAATCACTCTAATTAGCAATACTATTTCCTTAATCATCCAATGACCCTTTCTCTAACTATCTGAAGCTCATTTCTCTAATTGTCTGAAACTGCCCGCTGCCTAAGAGTTTTATGACTTTCCGTTCAGAACTGAACCGCGACTTTGTACACGCAAATCTCGATCCTCCATACATACAGCATATGCCAATCCATCCTAAAATAGCATGAGAATTTCATATTCCTTCCGAGTCACAAGCAACTATGTACTCAACCAACCAAGAACTTTTCATTGATCCCAACATAGAAGAAAATCACTATAGATCCCATGCTCCTCACGCTAGCAGAAATATACACATCTAGCCACGGTAGAATCAACCAAAAGTTTCTGACTCTCTTTTGCACAAACAAGTCCGTCAAGACTGAATCTTTCTAACTCAATCAACCTACGCAGGCCACTAAAACCCAAGAGCATTGCCGCAACATACCTGTAGAAACTCATTACCTTGTAACCACCCAAAGAACTAATCATATCCTTACCATACTGATATGGCCTAATACCAAGCTATCACATCTATCCGAGCACCCTTCTGATTTACCTTCACTTGATACTCTTTCTTTCTATAACATCACATTTCCTCAACCCAAACTTACCACATGAGACCCAAGCATAATACCACACAACCTAAGGCTCACAACCCGTTGAATACTCTTTTAAACGTTCCCCAAAGAACCATATTCAAGATACCTACTTTGAAAGGACTTACTACGAATCCAAAGCCATTACCTTCACCTTCCCGTTACTGATATATAGAATCCCATAATTAGTATAGAAAATACTACAAGTCTTGCCATTTTCCACTAAAAACTCAGTTTCTAGCCATAAGTACAACTTGAAAGCCTCCAATTATTGCATGTAAAATTTTGAACACAATAGGACCATTCTCTAGAGTCATCCACTCTACTCAAACCACAGTTAGATTGATTAAACGAACCGAACAGCCTGTGCTTCATTAGCACTCCGACACTGTAGAATGTGATCTTATTCCAATATAACCAAGCAACTTCCTACCCTATGCACCGGACATTCTTTACCAACCACAACTCAAGTCATTCCCTGATTCTCGTACACCCATCAAGCATAGCATAACCTTTATTGAAATTTCCTTCACTCGAGCCATAACTGATTCACCAATACACTTCGAACTGGATTCGTTAGAGCACATAACCATGCAATAAACTATTCAATAGCGGACTCCCCCACTTGGCTCGAAGCCAGAGATTAAAAACACACACCATAACTCATAACGCATATACTTTATTGCTGTCATAGTACCATATACTTTATTGTTGTTATAGTACCATCTGGCACTTCATATCTTCTGCAAATCTCACATTTACTCTCGTAACAAATAAACCCACTCTCTTAAGCGAGCCATAATAAATTCACACATATATTTCACTTATAAATGTGATATTCTAACAGACAATATAAAGATCACACAACTCCAGAACGCTTCGCAGGAGATAATCCACTTGTTTCGCCTTAAACTAACATTTATGTATACCTTCAGTCGTCATAACCATTACACAGTCACTTAGTCTTCCTGAGTCTGAACTCAAATTGCAATATGAAATCTACTCCACTCCCAACTAGGAGACATGAAAAGATTCTTCTCACGCCCATAACTCGAATCAAGATGGAAATCAAGCACCTAATAGTTCTTCTATCCTCCAGCGGAGCTTTCTCGCCACCTGCAAAACATACGAATACATCTCGCAGCAAAATAATTCTCATTACATAGTCATCCAGCCGTCACTTCCACTAATAGGGAAAAGTACCGAACATATAGATTCAAATGCACTTGCTCACACAATCAGCACCTCGGTGCTCAAGCTGTAGGCAAAAATCCGGCCTCAAGTCCTCTAGACTAGACCAACATCAACACACAGAGATCATATCTTGCCCCTAGATCGGGGAATCACAAGCTATCGATGCACATCTAATACTGAGCGCTCATACGCATATACGAATGCGTGGAAGGAATTCAAAGAGTTATATATCAAGCTGAATCGAGGATACACGATAAGAATTTCAAGAATGTGAAGTTTTACTAAAGGTTTTGCAGCCTCTCAAGGATAAATACAGATGTGTTTGTACCAATCCGCGAGACTCTACTAAACCTGCTTATGACTCGTGAGACCTATGTAACCTAGGCTCTAATACCATCTTATCACGGCCTAACCTCGAACCCGGCCGTGATGGCGCCTCTCGTGAAGAGAAGGCCAGCCAATTAAACCCAAATAACTATTTAAAATAGTTAAGCAATATAAAAGCAGTCTAAACATGATTTAATAATAATAAGTAGCGGAAATACAACCCGACACAACCCTAACCGGGGTGTCACAAGTCACGAGCATCTACTAGGGTATAATTACAACTGAAAAGTCTGAAGTGTACAAATACAGACTAATGAAATAAAGAGAGAGAAAAGCAGTGCTGCTAACGCCGACAGCTACCTTGCTAAACCCCGATGACTTTGCCTTCGATCAGCCAAAACTCACTACTGGGTGTATAAATACCTGAATCTGCATACAAGGTGCAAGGAGTAAAGTCAGTACTGCAACTCAGTGAGTAACTAATGTAAATAAAAACTGAAGGGAATAAATCACGTAAATCATATCAAGATATTGTATAGAAGCAGTCCAAAACCAGTAAGAAAGTAGTGAAGCTATAAAAATCTCTTAAAATATCTTAGCTCAGTTTAAACTCCTTTGAAAATGACTTTTTCAACAGTTATGCAAATGAATGCAAAGTAATTAATGCAGAGAAGCACAGAAATCTGCCCCTCGGGAACAAATACCATAGTTTAACAGACAAAATAACAAGTAAATATGAAAAATAAATACATAAATATTCGCCTCTCGGGCACAATGTCAACAACTTCGTCCCTCGGGCAATATCTCAGAACAATACCAGCCCCTCGAGCAATCATATAGAATAATACTAGACCATTGGGCAATCACATAGAACCATACCAGCCCCTCGGGCTATCACATAGTACAATATCAGCCCCTCGGGTTACATCTTACCTCACAATAGGTACCCACGCTCACTGAGGGTATACAGACTCTAAGAAGGGCACCTTACGGCTTAAGCGCAATATCAAGTCATCTCGTGACATCATAAAAAGGTCATATACCTCATATCAATATCAAGCCACCTCGTGGCATACAATCTCAGGCCCTCGGCCTCATAATCAAAATCAATGTATCATCGCAGCGATATACAGCCCGACCCAAAAGATGTCCTCACAACATAGGCCCCCAGCCTCACTCAGTCAAAAATCACATAAGCCTCTCAGGCAATAGTAAAAGTGTATTTCTCAGCCCAAAACATCATTTAAAATATCATTTAAGTCTCACAACTGAGTAAAAATAGCTGAGTAGTAAAACAATAAAAAATAACATGACTGAGTTCAAGTAATAAATCCAAATAGTAAGGAAATAGTAATAAAATCCTCGAAGGATTCAAATAGTTGGCAGGAAGACTCAAATATGGCAATCATCCCAAACCATGATGATAGCAACTAAGTTTCAGTCAAATACGCGATAAAATCATCAATCGCGATGGACCAAGTCACAATCCCCAATAGTGCACGATCCCACGCTCGTCATCAAACGTGCGTCTCACCTCAATATAGCACTACGATATACAATCCGGGGTTTCAAACCCCCAGAGCATCATTTACAATCATTACTCACCTCGATCCGGTCCAAACTCTAGCCTGTGATGCCTCGACCGCATGAATAAATCCTCCGAATGCTCCAAATCTAGCCACAATCGGTACATAATCATTAAAGTATGTTAAGGGAACGAAGCCCACTCGGAAATATCCAATTTAACATAAAAATCCCGAAATTACTCAAACCCGGCCCCCAGGCCCATGTCTCGGAATCCGACAAAATTAACATCGATAGAATCCTCGTCCTCACACGAGTCCATACATACCAAGAACATCAAAATCGGATCTTAATTGCACCTTCAAATTCCCAATTTACACTCTCCAAAGTCAAGCCCTACTTACCCATTTTTTGCTATTGATTTTTCCATGGATTTCAAGCTTACAATGATAAAATTCATCATAGAAACAAGTTTAGGGTCCAAAAATCTTACCTCCATGAAATCCCCTTGAATTCCCTCTTCAATTAGCTCTCCGAAGCTTCAAAGTCGCCCAACAATGGAGGTTCTTAGCCTTAAAATCGCGGAATAGCCCTTTTAAATCATTCTACCCAGGCATAAAAATCCTTCTTCCCGAATGCGGTCAAAACCTCGCGTTCGCAAAGCACAAAATAACTTTGACCAAAATTTCCTCTTCACGATTGCGACCTTCCCATCACGAACTCGATGCTTGCTCAGGCTAAACCTTCGCGGTCGTGTTACACCACTCGCAAACGCGATGAATAAAAATGCCCCAAGCCTAGGTGACCAAATTACTCTACGCGAACACGTGTAGATTCACACGCGAACGCGATGCCCAAACAATCAGCCCTTTGCGAACGCGGAGTCTCCCTCGCGAACGCGAAGTCTAAAACTTCAGCCTTCACCTGCTAACCCTTCGTGAACGCAAGGGCCTACTCGCGAACGCGAAGGCCATTTTCTCTGCAACACTGATCGGCAATTTTTGCAACTTTTCAAAACATGAAATGGTCCGATTGACCACCTAAAACTAACCTGAGGCCCTCCTAACCTCAACAAAATATGCCAACATATTCCATAACATCATTCAAAGTTTTTCAACCTTCGGAACGCTCAAAACAACATCAAAATACCAAAATCACATCGGATTCAAGCCTACGAATTTTAAGAACTTCCAAATTACGCTTTTGATGAAAAAAAACCCGACCAAACCATGTCTGAATGACTTAAAATTTTGCACACATGCCAAAAATGACACAAGGAAGCTACTGCATCCTTCGGAATTTCATTCCAACCTCTATATCAAAATCTCACCTATCAACCGAAAAACGTCGAAATCTCAATTTTGCCAATTTAAGCCTAAACCTTCCACGGACCTCCAAAATGCATTTCGATCACGCCCCTAAGTCCCAAATCACCTAACTTAGCTAACCAAATTATAAAAACTCCAATCCGAGCTCATATACAAACAAGTCAATCATGGTCAAACCTTTCAAATTTCAAGATTCAAACTGACAATTGTTCTTCCAAATTTTATTCTGATTACCCTGAAAATCAAAATTAACGGTTTACATAAGTCATAATACATTACACGGGGCAAGCCATGCCTTAGAACTGGCGAACAAAATGTAAAAGCTCAAAACGACTGATCGGGTCGTTAAAATTTTTCTTCTATAATTGCTTATTTTATTGTTGCAATTTGTAAAAAATTATGAAGTTGGTGAATTGAAGTATTCAAGTTTCAACGATATATAATTTTTAACAAGTTCTTCATCAATTTGGTAAACTCGCTCCAACTCTTAAGTTTTAATATTATAGTTTTGTTTTATTTTATTTACCTTTGTATTGTTTGCTTAATTTTAAGATGGATTTTTCGTTAAAAAAATATTTAGTAAAAATAAGGAAAAATCCAAGAGTGGTGAATTTAGTGGCCAATCTATTCCTCCTCCAATTCCCCAACTCCCCTACCCAAACCCCATACCCACCCTCCACCTGCTCATATTCTTGATAGTGATAATACTTTATTACAATTTACTAAGAGTTAATATTTGCATAATGTTAGAGGTGGTGAACACTTAGACCATAAATATATGGATGCTCTTTATGGTAATCCAACTATTGATGAAGATAATGAGCAGGAAAATATTTGGTTGAAATGCAACCGGATGACGATACACCCACTAGTTATGTTGCTGAAGTTAACCCAACTAATCCAAATGATGACCCGTCTGACCCCCTGTTACTACCCCTACTTTTTCTAGACAACCTTCTAAACGGGTCGAAACAATTCTTGTTTGGCCATTTTTATTCAAATAAGATAAAAAAATAAAGATAAGTATAAAACTTGTGGCAAATAATTGGATTTTAACTATGCTGATCCGAGGGGGACGGAAAGTTTGAGGAGACTCATAATGCTACACCCTCAAGATAAAGTTAAATATTTTTGTATGAAAGCTTCGGCCGGGGGGACAAGTGTACCTAGTCAGCCTGACCTTAGTATCGGGTCAAATCAATATCAACCGAAAATTAACACTGTTATCGGTGGTATTTTATATTATGATCCAAGAAAGGATCGGGAAGAATTGGCAAAAATGGTTACTGTTATGTGCTTACCCTACAGTTTTCCTTCTAACCCTCACTTTGTGCATTATATTAGAAATATTTTTAATCCTACTTATAAAGGATGGTCTCGCTCAACCATAAAGAGCGATATTTATAAATATAAATAATATTTGCGCTATTTATTTACTCATATTAATTGTCTTATTGCTATTACTACTGATATTGGTAGAAATAGTGATGGCTGTGATTATGTTACTGTTATGAGTCATGGATTGATGAGGATTGGATAATGCAAAAGCGCATTATAGCTTATAGAATAATTAATTCACGTCACACATGACAGTTTATTTCTAGCACGGTTACGAATATTCGTAGATATTTTTGCATTAGTGATAAAATAATGTCAATTTCAATGGATAATGCTACTAGTAACACTAATGTTGTAGCCTTGCTTACCACTACACTAAATCCTGCATTTAGTAACATTTTTCATGTTAGATGTATTTGTCATATTTACCATTTAATTGTAGGTAATCGTATGAGAATTTTAAATATTAAAATTAAAAATGTTAAAATGGCTCTTCACTGGCTTTTTTATTCAAATAGTAGAAGTAGACTTAGAGAATATTTTAAGAGATGCGATANTATATTTACCATTTAATTGTGGGTGATGGTATGAGAATTTTAAATGTTAAAATTGAAAAGGTTAAAATGGCTTTTCACTGACTTTTTTTTATTCAAATCGTAGAAGTAGACTTACAGAATACTTTAAAAGATGCGATGAATTTGACCCAAGAGAAAGAAAGCTTCCTAAACCTCGTCCAACTAGATGGAATTACATGTATGAAAGTTTAGTTGTTGCATATGAATATAGAAACCTCATAAACTCAATATTTAATGCTCATGTAAATGATGATGATGAGCACCTTACAAATGCGGATTGGGCTAATGTTAAAATATTTGTAGATTTTTTAGAAAATTTCATATTGCTACAAATGAATTTTTTGGGAAATATTATCATACTATTTTTAACTGTTTAGTTTATCTTGCAGAACTTGCAAATTTGTTAGATTATTTTTTAGAAGGTGGGGAAATTTATGAACAAGCTATTGATTCTATAAGAAAGAAATTTAAAAAATATTTTTTTCCTACTCCCCCTATTTATGGTGTTGCTGCCTTGTTTAATCCTACTATGAAATTAGGAGGTCCTCAATATTAATATTAATCTGTTTATAATGGTTTAGCACTTGAAAATGAGGAGTTGTCTGCACTTTCGGACGCACAAGCCTCAATTAAAATAAATGCTCTAATTATTTATAGTGCTTATCAAATTGCAACAGATAATACTAGACCAAATGTTCCAACTACTACTTCTTCTTCTAGTTCTCAATCATCTAAAAGAACTGCGGGAGTAAGAGCACTTACTGTTTGGGCCGGGTTCAGGGGTTCTCAAGGTTCTAGCACTAGTGACTGTTCATAATTAAATGAGCTTGAAGTTTATTTGTCACGAAAAATTGAGGAAGTGAATCCCGACAGCTCATTTAATCTTTTGGAAAGGTGGAAGGGCAAAGAAAAACACTTACCGATTCTTTCAAGGATGACCTGAGATATTTTAACCATTCAAGCTTCAACAGTGGCATCAGAGAGCGCTTTCAGTCAAGTGATACTTCAACTTGGTGATTATATAGCATCTATGAGGAAGTGCTTGAAAAAATCAGTACTTTTCAGAGATTGGATCTGTTCGGAAAGAAGAAATTTTGGACTTGTTGAATCACTACCAGAGTATGAAGCTTACGAAGAAATGCTAGCTGAACTTGCGGAGGATGCAGTTTCGCCCGGTAGCGGTGATGAACAAGCTTATTTTCCACCACCCCCAATGGAAATTCCTCCGAACCTTGAAGGATTTATGAAATATGTAAGAGATACCATGTAAAATTAATATGTAACTTGTATTTTGGACACATCTTGATTAATTTCTTTTTCTCCTCAATGGTGGTATTAGCACCTTGTTGTGCTCATTCCATGGGGAGGGGGGGGGAAGACTAAGAAAGATATTGCCATATTTTATTAATGCTATAATAAAATTATAATGCATTGCTTTAAATATCTCTGTATAATATTTTTGTGTTTAAATTTGAATTCAAAATTCTATAATATAGTTTTTACAAGGAATTGCCTTAGATAATAATTTTTTTTAAATTTTTTTTTTTGA
The DNA here is from genome assembly GCA_026770625.1 of Nicotiana glauca. Lineage (NCBI taxonomy): Eukaryota > Viridiplantae > Streptophyta > Magnoliopsida > Solanales > Solanaceae > Nicotiana > Nicotiana glauca. The sequence goes on from MU681602.1 coordinate 80,345, forward strand.
ACCGTTGGTCCCACTTAAGCCCGAGACCGGCCACTTAGCCGGGACCATTAGTTCGTGGTCCCGGTCCGGTTCCTACCAAAAGTCCACAAAAGCTCGGGACCATTTAAGCCCGGCCAACAAAGCCCAGGCCACTTAGGACCGGCCCATGAGGCCCTTTTTAGGCTCGGTCCCTACCCACCTGCCAGCGTTAGTACCGCCTAATAATTAATTAAATTTTATTAATTTTGGCTTAGGAGCGTATAAGCACACAAGGTCTTTATTTGATGTTGTGCATTTAACCAAGGAACGAGTATGAATACATGGTTGAACACAATTCATTATTACCAAGTCAAGGAGCGAGAATGCACTCATGACCATTTATTAATTGATATTGACCAAGGATCTTTTGAAGACGCGCCTAAATTTGCCTAGCGTTTTATATTATTTAAAAAAAGAAATATGAGTGATTAAATTATTAAAATACTTTAATTATAGAAGGCAAATTATTTTTATTGGAAATTAATTATGTGAGTAGACATGATGTTACAATTGGGCCGTCCAATATTAATTTAAGGAATTTTTACATTCCTATGCCACATAGGAAACCTTATTACCCTCAATATTTAAGGTTTAACTTAATTACACTTAGTATAGCAAATTACCAATTCTATACCATAGTGTATTTTAAGGGTACAATTAATGCAGTGTATACCCCTCCTTAATTCAAGGTAGCGTATATCCCATCCCTCCCATGTTTCTCTCTCCCAAACCCTCACCCTCCAACTCCAAACAAAGGATAGAATCTCTTAGACTCGTCAACAGTCGTAATCTGCAAAAGAAATCACCCAAAACACTTAAATAACAGTGATTTCCCCCAAAACATGTTTATGTAGCTTCATTGGTATTTTCGACATAATTGCGTTTTTTTGCAGAAGATTTTGTAGAAGTTTTAGTCATTTTGGATTTGTGAAAATAGAAAACAATGCATCTACAATCAGAATACAAATAATCTACAATTTATCTACAAAATATCTACAAACTGGGTATATTGAATTTTAATATCCCAATTCCCATTCGATTGTAGTTTAATTGGGATTTTTGACATAATTACATTTTTTGCAGAAGATTTGTAGAAGTTTTAGTTGTTTTTTGATTTGTGAAAACAGAAAAACAAAGCATCTACAATTAGAATACGAATAATCTACAATTTATTCACAAAATATCTACAAACTGGGTACATTAAATTTTTATATCCCAATTCTCAATCAATTGTAGCATAATTGTGATTTTTGACATAATTGTATTTTTTCAGAAGATTTGTAGAAGTTTTAGTTATTTTTTATTTGTGAAAACAGAAAATAAAGCATCTACAATCATAATACCAATAACCTACAATTTATCTACAATTTCTGCAATATGTCGTCTTCTTCTTCTTCTTCTTCTTCTTCTTCTTCTTTCAATCTGAAATTCAGTCAAAACCAAGTCTAAGCTTCACCAAAACCCCTCAAAATTGAGATATAAATTGCAAACCATATTCCCGATTATTTTCAACAACACCCAATCCAAACAAATAATAATTTTTGAAAATCCAAATTTGAATTCAAAGCTTTCAAGCTTTTTAATGGTTATCAATGGTAAAAAATATCTAAAAGATTATTTACTTCCATATTTGTAGCACGCCTAAATAGGAATATTTGAAAGAATATTTAGTTCCAGATTTGTAGCGCACCTAATTAGGAAGGAATCAGCTCCTAATAATTGTTATTTAATGAATGATATATATTTTGTAGAATAACTGTGAACATGGCGACTAAATATGACACTATGCATATTTTTGATAATAAGGTTTCATATATTATATAGGAAGGAAAAAGTCTCTTAATTTAAAGAATAGGGAGCATTGTTAATAAATGGGCCAACTTATTGACTTAATACATTGGGCCTTTGAAAAAATGATTCATTAGCCCAAACGCTATTATTTAAGAGAAAACTATCCTCTATAGCCCCTCAAAATTTTAATAGCCCATGTTTTATCCTACTTACAAAAAATGGCCCATCGGCCCAAATATATTACATATAGTAGCCGAAAGGATGAGTATGACAACATAAGCGCATGTAGCCCAGTGGTTTGAGCGCTTGTTTCCTAAGCTAAAGGTCGTAGGTTCGACCCTTGCTTGGCGCGATAGAGCAACTTTTTTTTTGCAATGTATAAATATTGTTTCCTAAGTTTGACAGTGTATCCTTGGTGTATATTGAGCCTATCTCGAGTGTACTTGTGTATATATTTGTGTACCCCAAATGTATTTTGTATCGTGAATGTATAATCTGTCTGGACAATGTATCAAAATTGTATATCGAGTGTACTTGTGTATATATTTGTGTACCCCAAATGTATTTTGTATCGTGAATGTATAATCTGTCTGAACAATATATCAAAATTGTATATAATGTGTATTTTCTAATATGTAAACATAGTGTATATAAATTATATATAATTTTGTATGTGTAATGTGTGCACACTGTGTATTTGAAGTGTATCATGTATTTTTGTATAATGACAGTCTTTTTTGTAAATATTTTATATAGTTACATCTATTTTGTATATTTTTTGTATAGTGACAGTCTATTTGTATATTTTTTATATAGTGACAGTCTATTTGTATATTTTTTGTATAGTGACAGACTATTTTGTATATTTTTTGTATAGTGACGACCTTTCTTGTAAATATTTTGTATTGTGACATCTATTTTGTATATTTTACGTATATATTTTATATAGTGACATCTATTTTGTATATTGTTCGTATACTGGCAATCTATTTAGTATATAAATTATATAGGGACAGTTTGTTTTGTGTATTTTTTTGTATAGTGGCAGTTTTTATATATATAATGACAGTCTTTTTTGTATATTAAATGACTACGATCCGTCGTTGGACTCAGGGGTTTATCTCATCTGAAGCTACTATTTACTCTGTGGCACTTGAATTGGAAGTTGATAACTAAGTGAGAAAATAGCTCTAATGAAACTAACTGTATTTCAGCTCGCACATACAAAGAATAATGACTACACATGTAAAAACCAGTCATTACATAATTGATGTGATGCATCTTACTGTGATTTTTGATTATTTATTGTCTGTTAGTCTAGGAATTGTAACAAATGGAGTATATTCTATGGATCCTATTTTTGAACTTAAGTAGTATTATATAAATAAAATTTTCAGTTTTGTCAAAAAAAGTAAAAAAAAAAGTATACTCCATAATTCTTAAAAGGAAAGATACAAAACAAGCAAAAATAGAAAATTGATTATTCTTTTTTGGCAATTAAAAAATTATCATTATTAATGGAGTAATGTAAAAACGACCCGCCATGTATAGCGAATTTTTTTCTCTGTATAACCATATCTTGGATAAAAATAAAATCTGTTAAGTGCATGTAATATCAATCTTACTACAGAAACTACCAAATTGAGAAAGTAAAAAAGAGGCAGAATAAAAAAATAAGGCGGGAATTAGCGAATGTTTTGTTGTAGCCAATGCAATAAGTTTTTGGCTATAACTTGCAATTAAATATAATGGGCTAGCGTTTGTCTTAAGTTTGTGCCGAACGACCAATTATGTCAGTCTCTCATTATTTAATAATACATAAAAATCACATTAGCTTAACACAAAAATACGACAAAGAAGAATATTTTAAGAGAAAAAAAAAAGAATAAAATATAATAAAAAGTAAACAAAAGCGAAGAAAGAAAATCAAGCCTAGTAACGTTCAAAGCATGGAACTTCAACCCATTTAACCAAACCTCGTTAATTCATCCTTTCTTAACAAATTAAATCCAATACTGCTCCCATGGTCATTAGCTTGAATTTGTGAATCCACAAAGGGAAACTTATTTTTAAATATGATTTCAAGTTTTCAACTAAACAAATATTTCTTACTAAGCTTTAAATGTCGTCTAGCATTGAACAAGAATCAAAATAGAATAGTTGACCTCAGTTTGAAGCTTACCACGTATGACCCAGATTCAACAGAGTATGAAAAAGGCAAAATACATAAGTTACTCCCTGATCTATGGATCAAATCCCTATTACACATTTTTTATAGACAAAAATTACTTTACACACTCAACCTGTCCAGATTGTGCCTAAGACATACCTCTTTGTCGATATGGTAGATGCGTGTTTTACGAACAAAATAAGGCGTCTGAACCATAAAAATGGTACATCTGATGCTTTACTTAAAAGTTCCAGATTTAATAAAACTTATCGAAAATTATATGAATTTTCTTTTTGTCCTTTTCCAATATCTTCCTTTTTTTTGCTAAAATAATTGGGTTCAAATTGGAGATAATGTAGGTGTTTACTATCCATTTTATCCACTTCCAATTAAGAAATCTGTTAAAATTGTAATAGATCGAGGAAAACTATTTGGAAAAATCGATTCAAAAAGAAATTTTTAATAGTGTAGAAGAATTTGTAATGAAATCTTCAAGTGAGATTGGAAGAACAATGTAAAAGAATCTTCTCTTCTTTTCTTCCTTTTCAATGGGGCAGCCATAGAAAAAACCCACTTGTTATATCTCAAAATTTTCAACAAAAAAAAAAAAAAAGCATCAGAAGGTAGGAGCAGTTGTTTAGGGTTTCTATTTCTTTTGTTTGAATTGTAAGATGGAGGTCTGAGTTTTATGGTGATCGGCGATAATGGAGATAACGAGAAGGCTGTGGAAGGTGATTAATGGTGGTGAGACGATGAACAGTGAGTTATGTTTTTCATCTATCTATAATTTTTTCTTGAATATGTGTATGTTAATGGATGAAAGATGAAAGTGAAATGTTGATGAAGGAAGAGATATGAGCTGAAATGCTCTAATGAAGGCACGATGAAGCCTGAAGGAGATGGGTTCCTTTCCATTTTTGCTTTTTTTATAAAAAAAAAAAAGAAAAATTGGGTGGGGTTTGTTTCTCTTTTTCTTTTTCATTTTTTAAGCCAATGACACATGTCATTGTATGACTGGTGCGTGATATTACACATGTTTTAAAAAATTGGTCAAGAAAAAAGTGGTATATTTTAGGGTCACTCTGAAAAAATTGAGTGTGTAAAATAATTTTCATCCGTAAAAAGTATGTAATAGAGATTTGGTCCATAGCTCAAGGGTAACCTATGTATTTTGCCTATGGAAAACTAATCAAACATTTTACTCTATCTAGAACAAGACCAAAAGATTAATACCAGCAAACAAATTAGAGCCACTAAGAACATGTTAGGCAGAGTAATTTTTATCATACTTAGTCATCAATAATGTTACTCTAACATTGGTATTGCACTAATACATGAGACTATTTACTTAAGGAGCTTTTACTGGACTTACGAGAACTCCAAACGGGCAGTCCGCATTAACTAAAAGGAAAAAAAATATTCTATTTACTTTAAGCTATTAGATGCCAAAATATTTCCAAGTCCTTTTACATGGCTTTCTCAACCTTTAACTGAAGATAGTAACTTTAAAAGAAAATAAAGAATAGTAGAAGAAACTTAGCAGAACTTTCAATATTTTTATATAGAGATCTCAGCAACTACCAGAGAACTGAAAACTTTCAACATCATTCGTATTAATTAAACTCACATTATAGGTTGAGAATAATACCTAACTACAGAGCTTTAATGTCACGACCCATTTTCTGAACAAGCCGAGACCGACACTCAATCACTAAACATGACCGAGCGAATTATCTGTGCTTATCAAATCTATCATAACTTCAAACTTTATATGCCACAAGGCACAACTGTAACCAAATACTTTTAAATAATTTAATTATCTAAAATAAGCCAAATTCAAAACTTTATTTGTAGTAACCAATAAAATACTGCTAAGTTATTATCGAAAACATCTGAATCGTAACCCACCGACTGTGTCTATGAAGCCTCTACTGATAAACTGACGCACTGCTCAGGACATGAGATTTCCTGGTCAGTTCTCTAAGCAAATAAACAAATAACTAAATAAAGATGACTATAAGGAATACTCCACGAACAAAAGTGGAGCTCACCAATAGCACTAAAAGGGAGGAAAATCCTAAACTGTAACCTACTCGCCTGCAAAACCGATTCCTACGTTGTACCGCAGACCAACGTAGGTTCCCAAAAGAGAACGTCAGTACCATCCATTGTACTTAGTGAGTCTAATAGCCCGTTTGGCCAAGCTGCAAAAATCAGCTTATTTTGAGAAGTGCTTTTTTTCAAAAGCGCTTTTCTCAAAAGTACTTTTGGTAAGAAGAAGTTTGTATTTAGCTAATTAGTTTGAAAAGCACTTTTGAGCAACAATTAGTATTTGGCCAAACTTTAAAAATCTGCTTCTAAGTGTATTTTCTCAAAAGTGCTTCTCAAAAAAGTGCTTTTGGAGAGAAGCTACTTTTTTCTGCTTCTCTAAAACTGCTTCCGCTTCTCCTCAAAAGTACCTTTTTTCCTTCCAAAAGCTTGGCCAAACACCTCAATTTTTGGCGAAAAGTGCTTTTGAAAAAAAAATACTTTTGGCCTAAAAGAAGCTTGGCCAAACATGATATAAACGACAGAGGAAGAAACTTTAAATAACATATATATTACGAGCAAAGATTCTAAATGCATATAAGACATAAAACTTATAACAACAACTATAAAATAATTGCATAATAGCAGTTTATGAATATTTTAAAAGAAATTCTTTTCTTTTTCTTTCTTATTGAAAAAAAGATACTTTACTTTATACTTTGGGAGTTCTAACTATCCTAACTTAATTCTGACTCAGTCACCGTGTGATCAGCACGGGTTCGATCCCAACCCGATTGAATAAGCCCAATCCATGAGGTGCCACTCACTTCATGGTTCTCAGCGCTTATGTATCATACCTTAGCATGGCTAAGTAAATTCTCAACAATGAGACCCTTGACTCGTGTGCTCCCTACATTGGCACAAGTAGTTTCATGAAGTCAATGCCTTGGTCAGGACCCTCGGCCATGACGCTGACCCCTTCTCAGAATAAAGGATACTCTCAAAAATCTTTTCTTTCTACAACTTCTTCTTGTGACTTTTCGAGTCTAAATCTCTTCTTTATAGAACCTCATGTACATGCTCAAGCTGGTATCCCTAAATGTAAAGCATGACATAAGAATGAAATAAATATGTAAAAGTATTTCTAAAGATTCTTGCTTCTTCATAAATTTTAAACATGAAAATAGCATATAAGAATACCACAAAGATCTGAAAATTTATGCACATATACCATAATAAATCATCTAGACTTTTACTAGAATAATTCTAAGTTAATAGGTACTCACTCGCTCTAATTAAGTAGATATAAATTCTTTTAAGCAAGTCATCAAACACCTTGTATGCGTGCTTTTTGTGAGTTAAACCACTTTAGTAAAATGGTTATATCAACTCACCTCAAAACTTCTCGAGCCAATACATAGGCCCTAATCCAATTGCCGCCAGTCAAACAATCGATTCTACAACAACCAGTGCATTTTAATCAATTTTAAAGTTTCACACCTAAACATGAAATTTATTGTTGATATAGAGGAAGAGGGGAATTAACTATTCAATTCTTATCTATTACTGCTTTAGGGTATGTCACGACCCCAGTTCGCCTTCCGTGAACATGTCGTAGTGGCACCTAGTCCCTACAACTAGGTAAGCCTAACAATGCGGAAACAACATAACTTGCGAAAACAAATAATTAAAACTGAACAAACTAGAAGGAAAATTGTATATAAATGCCGCTCGGCATATACAACTCAATAACGTGGAAGTCTACAATATCATCCCAAAACTCAGAACTCACTGGAAGACAAGCTAACGAAAGGAAATACACTGCTCTAACTCCAAAATGTCTAAAATATCAGTACAAAAGGAAAGCTAACTGCTAAATCTAGAATAAGATAGAGACTCCTGGTTTGTGGACGTGGCAGATATACCTCGAAGTCTCTGCTAGATATCTCTACCTCGAGGATAATACGCCTGGGTAGAGGTACCTGGATCTGCACATGAAAAACATGCGCAGAAGGGGCATGAATACACCACAGCGGTACTCAGTAAGTTCTAAGCCTAACCTCGGTCGGGTAGTGACGAGGAAGGTCAGGGCCCTACTGAGAATAAACATAATAATAAGTCTTGCAATAGTATGAAATAAATAGAAATAATGAGTACAACTATGAAGTAAGTCAGGTTATACAAGGCAACAAATAACACACAGAGAATAAGGTAACACGGAGTAAAATAGCTCAATATCAATGCCATCAACGAGGATCTCCCAGGATACCGTCATGTAGTCTATTTTATCAACTGTCCAAGGCGCTCTCGGGATACCATCCCGTAGTCCATCATATGAGTATATCCGAAGGATCATCCGGGATACCGTCCCGTAGTCCAACTATCAATGTGCAGGGGGATCTATCGAGAATCTAGCCCGCAGTCCCAAGGTAAATATACAGGGAGATCTATCGGGAATAGAACCCGCACTCCCAAAGTAAATATGCAGGGGTATCTCTAGTGGGTTGGTTTGAGCCGGGTGAGGCCAGGGTATTGGGCACAAAGTTGGTTCAAGACGCATTGGAGAAGTTTAAGGTGATTCGAGATAGACTCCGTACAGCCTAGTCCAGACAGAAGAGCTACGCGGACAGGAAGGTTCGTGGTGTTTCGTATATGGTTGGAGAGCGGGTTCTGCTCCGGGTTTCACCTATGAAGGGCGTAATGAGATTTGGGAAGAAAGGGAAGTTGAGTCTGAGGTTTATTGACCCTTTTGAGGTATTGAGGCGTGTTGGGGAGGTTGCTTATGAGCTTTCCTTACCTCCCAGCTTGGCAGGAGTTCATTCGGTATTTCATGTTTCGATGCTCCGGAGATATCACAGTGACCCGTCGCACATGTTGTATTTCAGTTCAGTCCATTTGGACAAGGATCTATCCTATGTTGAGGAGCTAGTGGCTATATTGGATAGGCAGATCAGAAAGTTGAGGTCAAAGAATATTGCTTTAGTAAAGGTTTAGTGGCGGGGTCATCCGACCGAGGAGGCGACCAGGGAGACCGAGCAAGATATACACAGCAGTTACCCTCATCTTTCACTACCTCAAGTATGTCTTTATGCTCATTCAAGGAAGAACAAATGTTTAAGTGTAGGAGGATGTGATGACCCGGCCGGTCGTCTTAAGAATTAACACCCCAATCCCCTATTAACTATGTCCCCAAGTCTATTTCTGCTAAATAGAATTGCTGGGATGATCGATTTTGAGTTTCGGAGAGTTTTGGGATACTTAGTCCCTAAATGAGAGCTTAAGTGCTGGAAACTTTCCTGTAGTCAGAACAGTGTGAAGACGGCCTCGGAATGGAAATACGATGGTTCTGTTACATCGATAGGTGATTTCGGGGTAGGGAGCATGTTCGGAATATGTTTTGGAGGTCCGTAGCCAATTTAGGCTTGAAATGCCGAAGTTTGAATTTTTGAAGTTTCCAGTCCGATAGTGAGATTTTGATCTGAGGGTCGAAAAGGAATTTCGAAAGTTGAAGTAGTTCCGTCATGTCATTTGGGATGTGTGTGTAAAATTTTAGGTCATTCGGACGTGGTTTGGTTAGGTTTTTGATCGAAAGCGTGTTTTGAGAGAATTTGAAGTTCTTAGGCTTAAATCATTAATTAATTCGAGTTTTCGACTTTATTTTATGTAGTTTAAGGATTGGCGCAAGTTTGATTGATGTTATGGGATATGTCCGTAGGTTTGGTTGAGGTCCCGGGGGCCTCGGGTGTGTTTTGGATGCTCAACGGGTCATTTTTCTCCTTTTTTTTTGAATGGTTGTTACTGCTTCTGGTATCCCTCTATCGCATTTGCAAGAAACCCTTCGCGTTCGCGAACCCTTGTTTTGACCACCTGGAAATTCCTCTTCACATTCGCATAACTCTCCCCGAGTTCGCAAAGCCCCGCTTATTTCCCCATCGCGTTCGCGTCACCTATCACGCGTTCGCGTACCTATGCAAGTCAACTCTTCGCATTCGCGTACGATTTCACACGTTTGCGAAGAGCAACCTCTGGGCGCTGATATTTTCCTTCCTCGTGTTCGCATGCATGCTTCCTCGATCGCGTAGCACCCCTGGGCATCCTTCAATTTTTCTTCTTCGCGAACGCGAGCGTACTCCCGCATTCGTGATGCATAAAATGCTTGGGCAGTTATAAACTTTCAAGAAAACCGAGGGTTAGCCATTTTTACCAAAACTCAAGCTTGAGAGCTCGGATTTGAGAGTGATTTTGAGGGTTTTTCAGAGACAACAATTGGGTAACGATTCTAAACTCCTTTTTGCTTATAACCCACTAATCTAATCATAAATTCCTCCTTTAATTTTAGATTATGAATGAAAAAAATTGGTAAAACTTCATAGGCCAAATTATTGAGTTTTGAGTGGGTGTTTGATCTTCGATTTGAGAGATTTTTATATGGTTAGACTCGTGAGAGAACGAGGGTTATGAAAATGTTAATTTCATTCGATTACGAGATGTTGGACGGAGGGGTGTTTTGATCATTTTACCTAATTTCACGTCTTAGCTTTGAATTAAATAGTAGAATCAGTTTCTTGAGATGTTATTTACGATATGTAATTGAATTGAATAGATTTGGGCCATTTGGAGTTAGATACTCGTGGCAAAGGCGTGGTTTTTAGTTGATTTTGAGCCGGTTCAAGGTAAGTAGCTTGTCTAACCTTGTGTGGGAGACCTTTCCCCTTAGGATATGATATTTGGTAATTGAAAGCCTTGTACGTGAGGTGACGAGCGCGTACTTGAGCTAATTGTTGAAAACCCGGTTTTACTTTAAGTATTTAAATTGAGTCCCTTTCTTACTTGCTTTATTCTACTTGCAAATATAGCCTGTGTTAGTTTAGAAAAGTATGCTTAGTTGACTTAATTGCCTATAGGCCTAAATTGCTTTTGTTTGCTTTACGTGAAGCATGTTAGGCTAGAAATTTCCTGTTGCCTTGGTATTAAACTCTGTTTTTGAATATCTTCTTGCTGTTGGTGTGTATTTACTTTGGGACTACGGGTTCGATTCCCGATAGATCCCCCTACATATTTACTTTGGGACTGCGGGTTCGATTCCCTATAGATCCCCCTGCACATTTACTTTGGGACTGCGGGTTCGATTCCCGATATATCCCCTCCACATTGATAGTTGAAATACGGGACGATATCCTAAGATCCTTCAGATATACTCATATGATGGACTACAGACGATATTCCAGGAGCTCCCTGGACAGTTGATAAAATGGATTACAGGACGGTATCCTGGGAGATCCTCGTTGATGGTATTGATATTGAGCTGCTTTACTCTGTGTTACCTTATTCTCTGTGTGTTATTTGTTGCCTTGTATAACCTGTCTTGCTTCATAGTTGTACTCATTATTTCTGTTTATTTCATACTGTTGCAAGACTTATTACTATGTTTATTCTCAGTAGGTCCCTGACCTTCCTCGTCACTACCCGACCGAGGTTAAGCTTGACACTTACTGAGTACCGCTTTGGTGTACTCATGCTCCTTCAGCGTATTTTTTTCATGTTCGGATCCAGGTACCTCTACCCAGGCGTATTATCCTCGAGGCAGAGAGATCTAGCAGAGACTTCGAGGTGCATCTGCCGCGGGAATCTCTATCTTATTCTAGCTTTAGCAGTAAACTTTCCTCCCGTACTGTTGTTTTAGACATTTTGGAGTTAGAGCAGTGTATTACCTTCCGTTAGTTTGTGTTCCCGTGAGTTTCTGGGTTTTGGGATGATATTATAGACTCTTGCGTTATTGAGTTGTATATGCCGAGCGGCATTTATATACAGTTTTCCTTCTAGTATGTTCAGTTTTAATTATTGGTTTTCGCAAGTTATGTTGTTTCCGCATTGGTAGGCTTACCTAGTCGTAGGGATTAGGTGCCATCACAACATGTTCATGGAGGGCAAACTGGGGTCGTGACAGGGTAATTAACAATAGATAATTTTATATACCTGAGTTCAAGAATTAGTGACTTGTGAAGAAACATAAACTTCCCGTTGTCTGCGTGAGTATTGAGCAGCAAGGCTCTGTCTCACGATTCTGCATTTCGTGCATGAACAGGGGCTTTTCAATTTTACGTTTCATGATTGTGCGTATTCTGTTTCTTAGTCTAAACCCCTTTTTACTTCTTTTGCAGTCCACAACCCTTTATGGGTTAAGGCCTTTAACGTTTTCCTTTTTATTTGTTTTCCCTTCTCATGTTTTTTGTGACTTAGCTTGTATTTAATTATACCTACTTTTAATAATTAATGATATTAAAATTATTAATATCCCCCTAATTGTATATTCAATTATTTATAAATAGAAAAGTAACTCAAAAATCAATCACAAAGGTTTAAATCCATAATAGAAGTATAATTTAAGATTAAAAAAATTTAAATTCTATATTTACCGTATCTTGAAACTTTTATAAATTTGAGGAGTATTACAATCTTCCCTCCTTAAAAATATTTCTTAAGCTAACAATCATTTCTTAGGTCCTTGAACCTCTTATGTTTTCTTAGCACTACTCACTCTTGAAAGGGACTCAAAATTTTGGTTTACTCCCCAAAATTTTAAAAATTTCGGCAAAATTTCCCTTGTAAATTGGACTATCCAAAAAAAAAAAATTCCTGCCACAAATACCACAACTGCACCAACAACAACCAAATATACCATATCAAATAATTCATAGGCACCATAAACAGTTCATAAATTAATTACTCACACTCCTGCAAGGAGGTACCACAATAACCAACAAGAATTTAAAGCAAAATACTTTAGCAAAAGTAAATCACTTTAATGAGTTAAATATACTCTGACATGGCACTAAATAGTTAAATAACTAAATATACTCGGACAAAAACTAAATTCAACAACTAAGTATAATCTAGCAAGGGCATAAACACTTGCTAACTTGTATTTAATAAATAAAATATAAATGTCAAACCAAACTTAGGTTCACATACCTTTTTTCTCAAATAAATATGGATATTTCTTTCTCATATCTTCCTCGACCTCCCATGTAGCCTCTATTGAATCATGATTACTCCACAAAAATTTTACCAATGCTAAATCTTTTGTTTTCAACTTTCTTACTTGCCTATCGAGAATTTCTATAGGTATTTCTTCATAAGTCAAGCCTTCTTTAATTTCTATGGTATCGGTAGGTATTGTTGGCAACTCATCATGAATGCACTTTCTAAGTATAGACACATGTAAGACAGGATGAACAGAGGACAACTCAACAGGTAGCGCTAGCTTATAAGCCATGTTTCCTTTATTTTCTAGAATTTCATAAGGTTCGATAAATCTAGGGCTAAGTTTCCCTTTCTTACTAAACCTCATAACTCCTTTCATTGGTGAAACTTTCAAAAACACCTTATCACCAACCGTGAATGCTAACTCACGATACCTCTTGTCAGAATAAGACTTTTGATGACTCTGAGCTACTTTAAGTCTTTCTCTAATTAGCTGAACTTTCTCCAAGGCCTCACAAATAAACTCTGGACCAATTAACAGCACCTCTGCTGGTTCAAATCAACCCACTGGAGACCAACATCTCGCCCATACAATGCTTCATAAGGAGCCATAACAATGCTCGCCTGATAGCTGTTATTGTAAGCAAATTCTATCAAGTGATCATCAGAATTACCTCCAAAATCTATGACATACATACGCAACATATTTTTGAGAGTCTGAATGGTCCTTTCTGCCTGGCCATCGGTCTGTGGATGGAAAGTTGTTCTTAAATTAACCTTGGTACCTAGTTTTTTTTTTTCTAAAATGCCTGCCAAAAATGCACCATAAACTGAGGGCCTCTGTCAGATATGATTGAAACTGGAGTACCATGCAATCGGACTATTTCTTTGATGTACAAAGAAGCATACTGCTCTTCGGAATTTGTCGTCTTTACTGTCAATCGGTCTACAATAACCCAAATTGAATCATGCTTATAGTATGTGCGAGGTAGACCTACTACGAAATCCATATTAATCATCTCCCACTTCCACTGTGGTATCTCTATATCTTGAGCTAGGCCACCAGGCCTCTGATGATCGGCTTTGGCTTGCTAGAAATTCAAATATTTAGCCACATAATCTGCTACTTGTTTCTTCATGCCTTTCCACCAATACAACTTTTTCGAATCTAGATACATTTTGGTAGTACCCGGGTGGATAGAGTACCTCGAACTGCAAGCTTCCTCCGTTATGGCCTTCCTAAGACCATCTATATCAGGCAGACATAATTGATCATTCAACTTCAAAACTCTGTCACTTCCTAGAGTGAAAGCAGTGATTTCTTTGTTTCTGACTCCTCTTTTTAACTTCACTAAGTGTGGATCTTCGTCTTGCTTATCCTTAACATGCACAACAAGGGAGGATTGCGCTAAGGCATAAGCAGTTATACCTCCTTCTTAGATCTCATCCAATCTAATTACATCATTTTCTAGTTTTTGAATTTCTCGACCCAAAGATCGTCTTCGTACTGCATGATGGGCCAAGACACCCATTGACTTCCTACTAAGTACGTATGCTACCACATTAACTTTCCCCCGGTGATAAAGGATATTAATGGCATAATCTTTCAATAGCTCGAGCCACCTTCTCTGTCTCAAATTTAATTCTTTTTGCTGGAAAATGTACTAGAGGCTTTTGTGATTTGTAAACACTTCAGAATGCTCACCATAAAGGTAGTGTTGCCATATTTTTAATGCAAACACAACTACTGCAAGATCCAAGTTGTGTGTGGGGTAGTTCTTTCATGATTCTTTAACTGCCTAGAAGCATAAACAATAACTTTTCCATTTTACATAAGAACACAACCAAGACCAACTCTGGAGGCATCATAATACTGTGAACCCACCCGAACCTGTCGGCAAGGTTAACTCAGGTGCAGTGGTCAACCTCTTCTTTAACTCTTAAAACTCTGCTTACAACCGTCTGACCATTGGAACTTAACTGCTTTCTGAGTCAACTTAGTTAATGGAACTGCATGCGAGGAAAACCCCTCTACGAACCTTCTATAGTAGCAAGCTAACCCCAAGAAAATCTTGATTTCAGTTGGAGAGTTCGGCCTAGGCCAGTTCTTGACTGCTACTGTATTTTGAGGGTCTACTTTTATGCCTTCACTAGATACCATGTGGCCTAAGAATGCCACTGACTCCAACCAGAACTCACATTTTGAAACCTTGGCATAAAGCTCATTCTCCTTCAAGGACTGCAAGGCTATTCTGAGGTGTTCTACATGAACTTCCTTGCTCTTAGAGTATACCAAAATATCGTCTATAAACACGATAATAAAGGTATCCAGGAATGGCTTGAAAATTCTATTCATGAGGTCCATGAATGCAGCTGGAGCATTTGTCAACCCGAAGGACATTACTAAAAATTCATAGTGCCCGTAGCAAGTTCTAAAGGCTGTTTTAGATATATTTTCTTCTCTGATTCTCAACCGATGGTACCCCGACCTCAAGTCTATCTTTGAAAAGTACTTTGCACCTTGAAGTTGATCAAATAAATCATTGATTCTTGGCAGTGGGTACTTGTTCTTAATGGTAACTTTATTCAACTATTGATAGTCGACACACATTCTGAAAGACCCATCTTTCTTCTTGACAAACAGGACTGGGGCACCCCACGGTAAAACACTTGGTCTGATGAAGCCCTTGTCAAGAAAGTCTTTCAACTATTTTCTCAACTCATTAATTTCTACTGAAGCCATCCTATAAAGATGTATAGATATGGGCAGAGTGCCTGGCATGAGATCAATGCCAAAGTCTATGATTCTTTCAGGAGGAAGTCCGGGAAGGTCATTTGGGAAAACTTTTGGAAATTCTCTAACAACTGGAAGAGACTGAAGAGCTAGTGGTTGTGATTCTAGATTAATGATGTGAGCCAAATAGGCGAGAAGCCCTTTACTGACCATTTGTTGTGCCTTAGGTAAAAAATAAACTTACCTACAAGCGATGCTGAACTACCTCACTCTAAGTCTTTTTCATTTGGAAATTGGAACCTGACTATCTTGGCACGACAATCTAACAGGGCATAGTAGGAAGACAACCAATTCATACCTATGATCACGTTGAAATCCACCATTTCTAACTCTATGACATTGGCCTCGTTGTTGCGACCTTGGATTGAAACTATACAACCTCTATAGACTCTTGTGACTCTCACTGACTCGCCAACTGGAGCAGATACTAGGAACGGATCACTAAGTTGTTCCGATTCTAGCCTGAGATTAATTGCAAAGTATGGAATCACATATGTAAATGTTGAACCTGGATCCATTATGACATAAGCATTATGTGAGTAGACTAGAAATATACTTGTAATAACTTCTACATATGCCTATGCACCCTGACGTTCAAGTGTAGCAAACAAACGGGGTTGTCCCCCTCCTTGAGTAACTCGATCTGCACTTCTACCTGCCACATGCCCGGTTTGATTATGAGAACCACAAGCTTGAGGTTTTGCAACTGCAGTAGCTGAGGAACTAGAGGGACGAGTTGATCCCTCACTGAAATTACGTCTCAACTTTGGGCAGTTGGCCTTTATATGACCAATGTCTCCGCAATGATAGCAACCATAAAACCTGAGATTGCACTTACCTGAATGTTGCTGCTTACATGTTCCACAAAGACCTTACTGGCATGAATGTTGCTTAGCATCACTCTAGCTATGTGAGGATGATGTCCTAAAATTCTTATTCTGGCGAGACTACTTTGCATAACTGTGATTACGTCTGAAGGAAGACCCACCACTAGACTGATGACTGGACTGAGCTGGTGCTAATGACTCCTTATTTGAGGAATCCCTTCCACCTCCGTCAGATGTACCATTAAAACTACCTGTTGTCCGAGCTTTCTTGTTATGCTCTTTTTTTTCTCTCCTTTGTTGTCTGTCTTTTTCTAAGCGCTCGGCAAATCCCACAATAGAGGAGAAGGTTGTCATCCTTATCATTGCAGATGATGTTGTATCCTTAATGTAGTAAGCTAAACCTCCAACAAACCTGCGAATCTTTGCTTTTTCTGTCTTAACCATGTGAGGAGCATGCTTAGCTAACCTTATAAATTCCATGTAGTACTCTTGCGCACTTTTATTCCCTTGCTTGAGATGTTCAAACTCTGTAGCGTTAGCTTCCCTATTCTCTTCTAGGATAAAGTTAGACATGAAGGCCTCTTCAAATTCTTCCCAAATAGGCGGACCATCATCATCTCCTCTTTCCTTTTCCTACATCTCAAACCATGCGCCGGCCACAGCTCTAAGCTGGTAAGCAGCCAGCTCCCCAACTTCATCATCAAATGCTTTTATCACTCGGAGGGCTTTCATTACACCCACCAGCCACAACATTAGATCTTCATCAACTATAGAACCATGGAACACTGGAGGACTCAACTTCAAAAATTCATTCACTCTTAAGGACTCAGAATTGTTCTGTCTATTTGATTGAGGTGAAATCTCATCTCTTCTCTCATTTTGGTTGGGCATAAAGGCTTTAAGCATCTCCATAGCACTGTTGAATGCATTAAACATCTGACTCACCTCTGGAGATATAGGTGTCTGAGCCGGAGCTGCTATTGGGGCGGCACTGGATCCTGAGGTACTGGATCATCATGCTCCACCCCTTCTTCATGTTCAACACGAGGTGCTAAAATCCCCCTTGTGGATTTACCTTTCCTTTTTTGAGTTGGAGCATTTTTAGTTCTTCTTTGAGCCACAATAGTAGCAATGGTTTCTTGAGCAACATCCTGAGTGTTGGTATCAAAGTTGTGAGTACGAGCCATTTCTGCGAGTTTTGAAGAAAGGAATACATTAGAATTTTCTTAGAGGTAGGCTCTACTGAATGATCTAATGTATGAAAAAAAATGAGACTTTTCCTAAATGCTTATAGCCTCCTATTTATAAGTATGACGAGCTATATACCCATAAAGAAGACTCTACTAACACAGCTTTATAGACCCCTAGGACGCCATAAACCTGAGACTCTGATACCAAGTTTGTCACGAATATTTTTTGAACAAGCCAGGACTGGCACCCAATCACTAAAGATGATCAAGCGAACCATCTGCACTTATCAAATCGGTCATAACTTCAAACTTTATATGCCATAAGGCACTACTATAACCAAATACTTTTAAATAATTTAAATATCTAAAATAAGACAACTTCAAAACTTTATTCGTAGTAACCAATAAAATACTGCTAAGTTATTATTGAAAATATCTGAATCTTGACCCACCGATTGTGTCTATGAAGCCTCTACTGATAAACTAATGCACTACTCAGGACATGAGATTTCTTGGCCAGTTCTCTAAGTAAACATAGAAATAACTAAATAAAGATGACACTAAAAATTACTCCACGAACAAAAGCGGAGCTCACCAATAACACTGGAAGGGAGGTAAGTCTTAAACTGTAGCATGCTCGCCTGCAAAATTGATTCCTACGTTGTACTGCAGACCAATGTAGGTTCCCGAAAGAGAACGTCAGTACCATCTATTATACTAAGTGAGTCTCAACGACAAGGGATGAAATTCAAATAATATATACATTACGAGCAAAGATTCTAAATGCATATAAGACATAAAGCTTATAAGAAAAACTCTAAAATAATTACATAATAGCAGTTTATGAATATTCTAAAAGATTTTTTTCTTTTTCTTTCTTATAAAGAAAAGATACTTTACTTTATATTTTGGAAGAGTTCCAACTATCCTGACTTAATTCTGTCTTAGTCACCTTGTGATCGGCACGGGTTCGATCCCAACCTGATCGAATAGGCCCAATCCACGAGGTGCCACTCGCTTCATGGTTCTTAGAGCTCATGTATCATACCTTAGCATGGCTAAGTAAATTTCCAGCAACGAGATCCTCGACTCGTGTACTCCCTATTTTGGCACAAGTAGTTTCAGGAAGTCAACACTTTGGTCAGGACCCTCAGCATGGGAGCTGACCCCTTCTCAGAATAAAGGATATCCCCAAAAAAATTTTCTTTCCACAACTTCTTCTTGTGACTTTTAGAGTCTAAATCTTTTCTTTATAGAACCTCATGTATATGCTCATGCTGGTATCCTTAAATGTAAAACATGACATAAGAATGCAATCAATAAGTAAAAGTGTTTCTAAAAATTCTTTCTTCTTCATAAATTTTTAACATGAAAATAGCATATAAGAATAACACAAAGATCTAAAAATTTATGCACATATATCATAATAAATTATTTAAACTTTTGCTAGAACAATTCTAAGTTAATAGGTACTCACTCGCTCCAATTAAGTAAGTATAAACTCTTTTAGGAAATTCATCAAACACCTTGTATGCGTGCTTTTTGTGAGTTAAACCACTTTAGTAAAGAGGTTATATCAACTCACCTTAAAACTTCTTGAGCCAATACGTAGGCCCTAGTCCAATTGACACCCGTCAAATAATAAATTCTACAACAACCGGTACATTTTAATCAATTTTAAAGTTTCACTCCTAAACATAAAATTTATTGTTGATATAGAGGAAGACGGGAATTAACTATCCAATTCTTACCTACTACTACTTTAGAGTAATTGAAAATAGGGAACTTTATATACCTGAGTTCAAGAATTAGTGACTGGTAAAGAAACATAAACTTCCCGTTGCCTGCGTGAGTATTGTGCAGCAAGGCTCTGTCTCATGATTCTGCGTTTCGTGCATGAACAGGGGCTTTTCAATTCTGCATTTCACGATTGTGCATATTCTATTTCTTAGTCTAAACCCCTTTTTACTTCTTTTGCGGTCCATAACCCTTTATGGGTTAAGGCCTTTCACGCTTTCCTTTTTATTTATTTTCCCTTCTCTTTTTTTTGTGACTTAACTTGTATTTAATTATACCTACTTTTAATACTTAATAACTTTAAAATTATTAATATTCCGCTAATTGTATATTCAATTATTTATAGATAGAGAAGTAACTCAAAAATCAATCACAAAGGTTTAAATCCTAATAGAAATATAATTTAAGATTAAAAAGAAATTAAATTCTATATTTAGCCTATCTTAAAACTTTTATAAATTTAAGGAGTGTTACATTTAATATCAGCAAAACCGAAATGAGGCTCAGTTAGAGCCTTTAAACAGGGGCAAAAACTCAAAGTAGTCCCAACAATTGAACTTAATTCCCAGAAAACTTGAGCGCTAAAAACCAGAAGAAAACCAAGAAGTCTTTTGGCTACTTTTCTTAAGAAAGGTAATGTCTTTTTCTCAAAGTTTTCTGTTTTTTTTTTTTTTTTGAGTGTTAGAGATGTGTAAAGATGTATTTTTTTAGAGTAAAAGATGTGTGGAAGATCCGAATATATGAGCTTGGACACGTCCAATATAAGAGTTTGGATACGTTTATGGATGTGGCCTTGGATGTGTCAGAAGATAGGAGCTTGGATGTGACCGAAGATAGGAGCTTGGATGTGTCCAAGATAGGAGCTTGGATACGTTGAAACTTTAATTATAGGCTTCCATTTTCCATTTCAATTCTCGTGGTTGCCATAGCATACATTCATCGAGCATTCTATCTTTTCTTTCTATTATTCATAATCTCTTTTTTTTTCTTGGCAAGCCATTCATTGGACCCGGGTCAAACGATTTGGGCTGCAGATTTTGCACCACTTTGAGCCCAATTCGGCTAATTGAAGCTTAACTCAATCTCTTTTTCCTCTAATGATAGTATAATCTAATACAATCCTAAAAATATACAAGTAGAAAGAAAATCTTTTTGATGTATACTTTAAAGATGTAAACTAAGAACTTGTTTAGATGGGCTTAAATGCTGGTCAAACCAACTTTTAAGCACTTTTTAACTAGTGAAAGTGTTTGGCAACCAAAAAAATTGCTTAAAAAGTTAAAATTTGCTTAAAAAAGCCAAAACCAATAAGTTGGAAAACCCAACTTTTTCGAAATTGGTTTAAAATTCATATTGCTTTGACCAAAAATATTACATTATTATCCCTTATATTTTTTTTTAATTCCGAAATTACTAGAAACCCTACAACATACTATTTTTTTCTTTTCTCCATTAGCAGCCTATGCTTTTTTCTTCGTCTTTTTCGTGTTCCTTTCCTTTCTTCCAGCAAAATTTTTTTTCCTTTCCTTTTGCTTTTTTTTTTCCTTTCTTTCAGCAAAATTTTTTTTCTTTCCTTTCGTGTTCCTTTCCTTTTTTTCATCAAAGAAATTTTCCGTTGCCCTTTCTCTTGCTCACCTCTTAACCTCTGAGAAATTATTGTATTTTCCATAAGAGAATGTGAAGTGCGGCGATATGATAGGAGTGAACGGATATCAGAGTAGATTTTGGGATAACTGTGAATGCTATTATGTTAAAACACAAAATCAGAAAAAAAACTGTTAGAAGAATAAAAAAACTGGAAAAAAGTAAAGATTAAGAAATATTCCGAGTCCACAATTTGCTTGTGCGTCTTTAAGGAATTTTATCCCCCTCACATGTTGCCAAGGTAATGGATTAAATCCTCCCAAGATAAAACGGAATAAACCTTCATGCAACAGTGGCAATACAAACTGCAGGATACCAACAAACTTAAAGAACGGAGCAAAATCACACTTACGAATTTGAGAGAGAGAGACTGCGAATTAGAATGTAGTATTTTCAGAAAGAAGGAAGTTCTGTAATATTTTTGTTGTGTTAAAAACGAAGCCATGCCTCAGAATTTATAGGCAATTATTGGAAGAGGTATGATGTTTGTTCTGGAAAAGGTGCCTTTTCAGAAGTTTACGCCGCCTGCCGCGATCCTACCGCAGTTACGCCATGACCGCGGCCAGACTATACTTTTGAATCTTCAGCAGTGATCTGGCATTTAATTAATTATTAAATAATTAATTTATATAAATTTTATCCAAAAAATAATCTTATCGATCATTTGATAAGCCGAAGCCGAAGCCGAAGCCGAGCCGAGTGAGCGACGACGACGGTGCGAGGGTTCATTCTCTTCAACTTCTTTTAAGAGCTTTAAGAAGTGATTCTATATATAAGCATACAAATGTAGTTGTCCCTCACTAATGAGGGACAAAGTGTAAGTCAAAAGTTCACTTCATTCAGATTTTCATTTCCCTCCATTTTATTTCCCACCATTTCCAATTCACACTCTTAGACTTTAAAGCCCAATGCCTTTAAATTCCAATAATAACTACCTCTGTAGGCGCCAGCCACCTCTATTGTTGCTTGATCCTTGCCAACTTTAAGAATATTTCAGTCATTTTAACAAGAAAAAGTGCTTACCAGCACTTTTTTACCAAACACTTTATCAGCTTCTTTTTAGTTTCAACACTTTTATCCAAACACGTAACTGTTTATTTATAAAATAAGTTCCAGCACTTATAAAGTGCTTTTAAGAACTTAACTTAAAAGCTACTTTTTTTAAGCCAATCCAAACGAGCTCTAAAATATACAAATAAAAGAATTAAAATATTTTGGTACTTTTTAATTAAGGAACGCAAATAAAGACATGCAAATAAGAAGAATATATATATATATATATATATAAATATATATTGACGTTTTATGAAATAAAATTACAAACAAAAATTTACACAAATAAGAAAATAAAATTAATGAAAAAGCTAAAATTATCTTCTTAGGGGATTAAGAGGGCAGAAAAATTAGGTATTCACAATAATATTTTATATATAAATGTTAAATTGTATATGCTAATGTAACTAAGTGATAACCTCTTTAGTAAGGGTAAATAAGTTTATAATGTAGAATAGATAGGTAAAAATCTCTTCTCGTATATCCTTGGTTATTCATTTTGTTTTTTCAAATAGATGTAACCAATAGTTCCTATTTTAATTTTTAACGAACTTTTAATCCATATTATTATAAAAGTGAGAACTCCAAAATAATTTTTTTTACATGAATTAGCATTACATGAATAATGTGATAAAACTAACCATAATACCAGTATGACAATATGTCGTAGTCTATGGCTTTTCTAAAAGGGACTTTTTCCTTCCTATACCATATATGAAAGCTTATTGCCAAAAATGTGCATAGTTTAATATTTACTCGCCAAGTTCACAGTTATTCTATAAATATTATACAATTCATTAAATACCAATTATTAGGAGCTGATTCAGTCCTAATTAGGCGGGCTACAAATCTAAAACTAAATATTCTTTCAGATATTCCTATTTAGGCGCGCTATAATTATGGAAGTAAATATTCTTCCAGATATTTCATTAAATAAGGAATCATTGTAGCATTAAAATTCCTTGTTTAGATATCTCTAATTATTTTTTTTCTCTTTGAAAGATCAAATGACGTGAATAATCAGAGAGATAGATTATGAGACCGGCTTTTTAAAATTGTTCCTATTTTCACCTAATGTTTCTGCTTATAGTCTCACTTAAACTTGTAGCTGAAAATATCGTTATATTTTTTTTTCATAAAAAATAATAAGTTGACAAATCTAATTGTTGATGTCACTAGGTAGTATTTTTCAAACTCCACAAAGTAGTTGATGTAGCTTTCTAACATATTTCTCTCAATCTATAATTGAGAATACTATAATGAATCTTTAAGATTATGTCTAGTCGAAAATTCCAATTAAACTACAATCGAATGGAAATTGGGATATTAAAATTTAATATATCCAGTTTGTAGATATTTTTTGGATAAATTATAGATTATTTGTATTATAATTGTAGATGCTTTGTTTTTTATTTTCACAAATCAAAAACGACTAAAACTTCTACAAATCTTTTGCAAAAAATGCAATTATGTCGAAAATTCCAATTAAACTACAATCGAATGAGAATTGGGATATTAAAATTCAATGTACCTATTTTGTAGATATTTTGTAGATAAATTGTAGAGTATTTGTATTCTGATTGTAGATGCTTGGTTTTCTATTTTCACAAATCAAAAATGAATAAAACTTCTATAAAAAACGCAATTATATCGAAAATCCCAATTATGCTACAATTGAAATGGGAATTGAAATATTAAAATTCAATGTACCCAATTCGTAAAAATTTTATAGATAAATTGTAGATTATTTGTATTCTGATTGTAGATGCATTGTTTTCTGTTTTCACAAATCCAAAACGACTAAAACTTCTACAAAATCTTTTGCAAAAACGCAATTATGTTGAAAATGCCAATTAAGCTACAATTGAATGGGAATTGGGATATTAAAATTCAATGTACCCAGTTTGTAGATATTTTGTAGATAAATTATAGATTATTTGTATTCTGATTGTAGATGCTTTATTTTTTGTTTTCACAAATAAAAAACGACTAAAACTTCTACAAATCTTCTGCAAAAAATGCAATTATGTCGAAAATCCGTTTTAACTTTAAAAATCAACATCACACCCCTAAAGAGATAAAAACAAAAACAATTGCTAGGGAAATTCTTTCTAGTTAAACAAATGGCAAATAACCAAAAAGGAGTCGGTGGTCATAGATTAAATTTTAAAAAAAAGTTGGGAACAGGGAGCTCTTCAGATCTTGACTAGCCTACTAAGTCAATTGGTTTGCATAAAAAAGAAGTACATACTAAAAGTTACTCTGCAGTAAAATACATTGCCATTTATGAACTTTTTGTAACCCGAGGCTCCCAACAGAGACCCCTTTCCAATGTAGGGCATGGGATTTTGGCATAAAAGACATAGCATTTTTTTCATGGAATGTAGACGCAAAAAATTTAAATTGAACTTTAATGGTGATGTTTTTGCGGTTTTAGAAAGGGGAAAAGGGTAAAAAGAACATGTGTGTCACGACCCAGATTTTTCATCATCGGGAGTCGTGATGGCGCCTACTGTTGGAGCTAGGCAAGCCAATTTGACTAGAGCATCCTGAAGATCTGGGGTGACCATAACCCCTCCTGGGACCTGAGCTGGGCCCACTGGAGCTGCTGGGGCTGGAACCTCCTCATCATAGTCAATATGAGGCTCCACCTCTGGAACTGTTGCCCGAGGCTGAGCCCTGCCCCTGCCTCGGCCTCTGGCACGGCCTCAGCTTCTACCCCTCGTAGGAGCTGCTGCTGGGGGCTCGGGCTGCTGCGCGGTAGAAGAGGAAGCACGTGTTCTCGCCATCTGCGAAAGAATAGAGTAGTAAGACAATCAGTATTTGAGAAACAGAATCGCACGACAAGAAACAACAAAACTGAAACTTTTCCTAACTCCGTAGCCTCTGGGGGATATATACAGACGTCTCCGTACCGATCCCTCAGACTCTACCAAGTTTGTCCGTGAGTAGCGAGACCTGTGCAACCTAGAGCTCTGATAACAACTTGTTACGACCCGGATTTCCCACCATCGGGAGTCGTGATGGCGCCTACTGTTGGGGCTAGGAAAGCCAACACTTACATCTTTTGAGAAACAACACAACAGTAATAACAATAAGAAACCTTTAAATGAAAGCGGAAGTCTTTTATAGCATAAGTAAATGAAAACCCAAAATGCAGAAGTTTGATATTTTACTAACCAAGACTGGAGTCGCTATCTCACGAACTACTAATGAATACTACAAACAAGTTTGAATAGAAAGAAATACAGTGTTTGTCTCGATACAATGAAAACAAATAGAAGATATAGAAGAAGGGACTCCAGCCTGCGAACGCTAGCTAAGCTACCTTGTATTCCCTGGACTGAAGTCAGCTCCCACTCGACGTGCTACTGCTGTGGTCCAAAAGCTGCTCCGGTACCGTGATCTGTGCAAAAAGCACAGAAGTGTAGCATCAGCACAACCGACCCCCTGTGCTGGTAAGTGCCTGGCCTAACCCCGGCGAAGTAGTGACGAGGCTAGGCAGGACTACCAAATCAACCTGTGCAGTTCAATATATATATATATGCAATAGAAGGTAAGAAATACCGAAAACTAATCAGTTAACAAGGAAGGGAAACATGCTATGGGGGAGTATAATCCGGATATAAAAGTCATCAACTTAAATAAGTAACAGGGCACAACAATAATTAACAGAGACAAGAAATCCAACAGTTGCACGACATCAACCTTCGTACTTTTACTCTCATCCTCACCCAAAGCAATCAAACAATATGCACGGCATCATCCTTCGTGCTTTCCTCACATAACTCTCATTTCATGGCACGGAATGACCCTTCGTGCATAATAAAATCAACAATGGAACGGAATGTCCCTTCGTGCATAATATAATTAACAATGGCACGGAATGACCCTTCGTGCAAATATAATCAACAATGGCACGGAATATCCCTTCGTGCATAATATAATTAACAATGGCACGGAATGACCCTTCGTGAAAATATAATCAACAGTGGCATGGAATGACCCTTCGTGCATTATCACTCTTCCTCACCCAAACAGCAATCACAACCAAACGGGCAAGGGGAATAAACAGTAATGAGAAATGTCCCGGCAATGGAAAAACACAATTAAACAACTAAGTCCCGGCAAGGGAGCAATGACAATAACTTCCACATCCCGGCAAGGGAGCAATGGCAATAACTTCCACATCCCGGCAAGGGAGATAATCAATATACTCAAGTCATCCCGGCAAGGGATTTAATCACATTTCTTACCAATTCTTTCATTTCTTACTCAATAGTATTTTATCGTTTGAGCCAACGCTCCAAGGAATTTACAATTCATAAATAATCCTCAAACTTCTCATATTATGTAGAAAATCATTAATTAGTTTGGAAGAGTCCCAAATATACCAATAACAACTAACAACAAAGACCCACGGTCATGCTAGACACCGGTGTATAGATACTCGTCACCATGCCTATACACCGTACTAGATCATTTAGCAAATAGCAATCAATAATACTCTAATCCTATTCCCTCAAGCCAAAGTTAGATCAAACACTTACTTCAGTCTAAAGAATAGCAATCAACTCTCCAATACCGCCTTTCCTCTACAATCCGACTCCGAAACAATGGTATCTAGGCATAATAATTCAAGGATATCAATTAGGGCTCAACAACATAATCCCATAGCCTAGAAATGAGTTTTCTAGCTTTCTTCCAAAAATATCAAAATTCGACACCGGGCCCACATGGTCCAAACACGAGGCTCGGACCAAAACCCAATCACGCATAACCCCACGAGTTCAAATATGTAATTTGTTTCAAGATTCGACCCCTTATTGAGGTTGAACCACCCAAAATTCCCAAAACCCTTAATTTCTACTTTGAATTCATGATTTAGGGCTAGGAAACTAGTGATTTGGTGAAGAAATTAGGAGAGAATGAATTTAAGAACACTTACCTAGCAAGCTATGGAGGAAAAGGAGCTTGAAATTCGTCTATGGGATGTTGGAGTGAAGAGCTCGAATGAAATAATAGCTAAATCCTGCTACTGTTCTGTTTTAAGACTTAAAAAATCGCTGGGCAAAAATGCCCTTCGCGTTCGCGATAGTAGGGTCGCGTTCGAGATGAACAGAAGTTGGCAATCATCGCGTTCGCGGACAAGGGATGCGAACGCGAAGAGAAAAATATTGGGTGCCCAAAAATTTGTCTACGCGAACGTGATGAAGGGGCGACCTGAAGCTTCGCGAACGCGTGGACTCAATCGCGAACGCGGAGAAGGAAATCAGGGAAGGTACGCGAATGCGATGCCTAAGGCCGCGAACGTGAAGAAGAAATTCCCTGGGCAAAAATTGCAGAAAAATCTGCTACCATTCAAAGTGCAAAACTACTCCGAACACCTCCGAAAACACTCCCGAGCCCTCGGGGCTCCTAACCAATCACACACACTAACCCAATAACATCCTACAAACTTACTCGAGCGATCGAATCGCTAAAATAACATCGAAATCAAAGAATCAAGCATCAAAATCATCATTTTCATTTCAAAGTTCCTAAACTTCTAACTTTAGATAATTAGGTCCGAAACACGTCAAACGACGTTCGATTTCGACCAAAGTTCACAGAAAGCGCTTAAACAATATATAAGACTTGTACCGGGTGTCGCAACCAAAATACGAGCCCGATACCATTATCTTTTAATCAATTTTCATTTCTATTTTCCTTAATAATTTCAAAAAAATAATTTAACAAAAAATTTCTTTTACTCGGATTCTAGACCTCAGATTTCGACTCCGGGCACATGCTCGAGTCCCATATTTTTCTACGGACCCTCTGGGATCGTCAAATCACGGATCCGGATCAGTTTACCAAAAAATGTTGATCGAAGTCAACTTTAACCATATTAATATCAAAATTCTTTAAATGTTTCACAGATTTCAACATAAAAGATTTTCGGTTGCGCGCCCGGACTGCGCACGCAAATTGAGGCAACTCAAAGTGAGGTTTTCAAGGCCTCGAAAGCGCGGAAAAAGGGAGAAACATGGTGATGACCCCCTTGGGTCGTCACATTCTCCACCTCTAAAACAACCGTTTGTCCTCGAACGGAAAAAAGAAAGAAGTACCTGAGTCAGGAAATAGATGAGGGTAACGACTCCGCATATCAGACTCGGACTCCCAGGTCGATGCCTCAGGAGGCTGATCTCTCCACTGAACACGCACTGAAGGAAAACTCTTCGACCTCAACTGACGAACCTGTCGGTCTAGAATAGCTACCGACTCCTCCTCGTAGGATAGATCCTTGTCCAATTGGATAGTGCTGAAATCTAACACGTGGGTAGGATCACCGTGATACCTCTGTAGCATAGACACATGAAACACTGGATGCACGGCTGACAATATAGGTGGCAAAGCAAGTCTGTAAGCCACCTCTCCCACACGATCAAGAATCTCAAATGGCCCAACGAACCTAGGGATAAGCTTGCCCTTCTTCCCGAATCTCATCACGCCCTTCATAGGCAACACTCGGAGCAAGACCCGCTCACCAACCATGAAAGCTACATCTCGAACCTTACGATCCGCATAACTCTTTTGCCGCGACTGAGCCGAACGAAGACTGTCCTGAATGATCTTGACCTTATACAAGGCCTCCTGAACTAAATTTGTACCCAATAATCGAGCCTCTCCCGGCTCAAACCATCTGGCTGGAGACCAATATTGCCTACCATACAACGGCTCATATGGAGCCATCTGGATGCTGAACTGGTAGTTGTTGTTGCAGGCGAACTCTGCTAACAGCAAAAACTGGTCCCAAGAGCCTCCAAAATCAATGACACAGGATCGGAGCATATCCTCTAATATCCGAATAGTCCTCTCGGACTGACCGTCCGTCTGAGGATGGAATGCTGTGCTCAATTGAATCTGGGTGCCTAACTCCTACTGAACTGCTCTCCAAAAGCGCGAGGTAAACTGCGTACCCCGGTCCGAAATGATAGATGCCGGCACCCCATGAAGGCGAACAATCTCCCGGATGTAGATCTCAGCTAATCTCTCCGATGAATAGGTGGTGGCAACAGGAATGAAATGCGCTGACTTAGTCAGCCTATTAACAATGACCCAAATAGCATCAAACTTCTTCCGAGTCACCAACGAAATCCATGGTAATCCTCTCCCACTTCCACTTGGGAAGCTCAATCCTCTGAAACAAACCACCAGGCCTCTGATGCTCATACTTGACCTGCTGACAATTCAAACACCTAGCCACATATGCAACAATATCTTTCTTCATCCTACGCCACCAATAATGCTGCCGCAAGTCCTGATACATCTTCGCAGTGCCCGGGTGAATAGAATACCGAGAACTATGGGCCTCCGCTAAGATCAACTCTCGAATCCCATCGACATTGGGCACATAAAATCGCCCCTGCAACCTCAAATGACCATAATCATCTAAAGTCACCTTCGTGGCACCTCCACGCTGTACCGTGTCTCTCAGGACACACAAATGGGGATCATCAAACTGCCGATCACGGATACGCTCTAATAATGAAGAACGAGCGACCGTGCAAGCTAACACTCTGCTAGGCTCAGAAATGTCCAACCTCACCAGCCGATTGGCCAAAGCCTGAATATCCAAAGTAAGTGGTCTCTGGCTGACCGGAACATAGGCAAGACTACCCATGCTGGCGGACTTCCTACTCAATGCATCGGCCACCACATTGGC
>MU681602.1:114819-142938 GCA_026770625.1 Nicotiana glauca
AGTACGGAATGTCCCTTTGTGCATAATATAATTAACAATGGCATGGAATGACCCTTCGTGCAAATATAATCAACAATGGCACGGAATGTCCCTTCGTGCATAATATAATTAACAATGGCACGGAATGACCCTTCGTGCAAATATAATAAACAATGGCACGGAATGACCCTTCGTACATTATCACTCTTCCTCACCCAAACAGCAATCACAACCAAACGGGCGAGGGGAATAAACAGTAATGAGAAATGTCCCAGCAAGGAAAAAACATAATTAAACAACTAAGTCCCGGCAAGGGAGCAATGAAAATAACCT
Organism: Nicotiana glauca; assembly: GCA_026770625.1. Lineage (NCBI taxonomy): Eukaryota > Viridiplantae > Streptophyta > Magnoliopsida > Solanales > Solanaceae > Nicotiana > Nicotiana glauca. The sequence continues at coordinate 115,132 of MU681602.1, forward strand.
CCACATCCCGGAAAGGGAGATAATCAATATACTCAAGTCATCCTGGCATGGGATTTAATCACATTTCTTACCAATTCTTTCATTACTTACTCAATAGTATTTTATCGTTTGAGCCAACGCTCCAAGGAATTCACAATTCATAAATAATCCTCAAACTTCTCATATTATGTAGAAAATCATTAATTAGTTTGGAAGAGTCCCAAATATACCAAGAACAACTAACAACAAAGACCTACGGTCATGCTAGACACCGGTGTATAAATACTCGTCACGATGCCTATTCACCGTACTCGATCATTTAGCAAATAGCAATCAATAATACTCTAATCCTATTCCCTCAAACAAAAGTTAGATCAAACACTTACCTCGGTCCAAAGAATATCAATCAACTCTCCAATACCGCCTTTCCTCTACAATCCGACTCCGAAACAATGGTATCTAGGCATAATCAATTCAAGGATATCAATTAGGGCTCAACAACATAATCCCATAGCCTAGAAATGAGTTTTCTAGCGTTCTTCCAAAAATACCAAAATTCGACACCGGGCCCACATGGTCCAAACACGAGGCTCGGACCAAAACTCAATCACCCATAATCCCACGAGTTCAAATATGTAATTTGTTTCAAGATTCGACCCCAAATTGAGGTTGAATCACCCAAAATTCCCAAAACTCTAACTCTACCCAAAACCCTTAATTTCTACTTTGAATTCATGATTTAGGGCTAGGAAACTAGTGATTAGGTGAAGAAATTAGCAGAGAATGAAGTTAAGAACACTTACCTAGCAAGCTACGGGGGAAAAGAAGCTTGAAATTCGTCTATGGGTGTCACGACCCCAAATCCCGGTCATGATGGCGCCCAACACAACTGCTAGGCAAGCCCGACCTTTTGCACTCTCAACCCGAGCATGAAGCTCAAAACCAATTATTCGAATATCATTTAACAATCATAATGAATAACCTCCCAAAGACCTGGGGGTCATGAGTCTAGAGCCTCTAACAATACAGAGTAATAAAACTCCAATACTACAAATGATCAAAACTGCGGAAAATAATAAAGGAATAGGGGAGGAGTCGGGTCCTGCGGACATCAGGCAGCTACCTCGACAACTCCAAATACACTCTGAACAGCAACTAGCTCAGCTAAGCTCCCAAAATACCTGAATCCGCACACATGGTGTAGGGAGTAAAGTGAGTACTTCCAACTCAGTAGTAATAAGAGTAAATAATGCTGAGAAGAAAGAAATCACGCAAGAGCACTACATCATGCTATAAAGTACAGTACAACTCTTTTTAGAAACAGTAATTCCATGAAAATCCTTTATAAAATATCTGACTCAGTCTGAAACCTCTTTTGAAAACATCTCTTTCTTTCCTTATTAACAATTAAGCACATGAATATGGTATCAAGTAGTGTAAGTCCGCACACAAATCAGCCCCTCGGGCACATCACTCCTTTAGCAATTTACGTCAGGGTATCTGGTCAACAAGGCAAGTAATACATGTATTCCAATAATATATGAGTGCTAAATGTCATGCCACGTAGTACAAACAGACACCAATGCATGAATGAAATGCAATGCACACTCCGGTACACTCCGGTACCCACTGCGGCGTGCAGTCCGATCCATTTGGGCGCCCGGCGCTCAATGTGGGGGTTTAGAGTCCGGAGGGGCTCCTACAGCCCAAGCGCAATATCAATATCATTCCCGCTGTGGTGTGCAGCCCGATCCATGCATAGTCATGAATGCACATAAGCCTCTTGGGCAATAGTCACATAGCAGTTCTCAGCTAAAAATGTCAATGAAATATCAATTAAGTTTTCCAATCTTAGAAAGATGGCTGAGTTTGCAAAATAGTATTTTTTTTAAACCTTAGACCGAGATAGAAATATGCACAGTAATACAAAAAAAAATAGTGATTTAATCCCCGAAGGATTTAAATATTCAGCACGAAGCCCAAAACATGGCAATCAGCCCAAATCATGGTAGCATCAAATAGTTTTCATTCAATCACATAGTGAAATCAACAATCGAGACGGACCAAGTCACAATCCCTAACGGTGCTCTACCCCACGCTCATACCTGGCGTGTAAGTCACCACAATACAGCACTATGATGTGCAAATCCGGGATTTCAAACCCTCAGGAAATCATTTACAAGTATTACCCACCTCGTACCGGTGAAATTCCTCGCTTGCGACGCCTTTTCCCCTTAAATTTCCCTCCACGCGCGTTAAATCTAACCAAAATCAGGACAAATATATCATAATATGCTAATGGGACAACACCCAATCGAAAACAATCGAAATATAACAAAAATCTCGAAACTAGCAAAACCCGAGCCCCGGGCCCACATCCTGAAATATTTCGAAATTTACGTTTCCGGAATCCTCGTCTCACCACGAGTCCGTACATACCAAGAACTCCCAAATCGGACCACAATTGGCCCCTCAAATCCCAAATTTAGAATTTTTGCTCCAAGCCCTAATTTCCTACAATTTAGCTATAATTTCAGTGTTAAATCCGTGTTTTTACACCATAACAACATTATTTGAGGCTATAAATTCATACCTGATGGAATCCCCTTCGAATTCTCTCCAAATCGCCCAAAATCGCCTCTTCCCGAAGTTAAAAAAATGTTTCCTCCCCTTCCAATTCGTGAACACTGACTCATTAAATCCCTCCAGCAATTTTCGCTTCTGCGGTCCCGCTACCTCTTATGCGGGACCGCTTCTGCGTCCATTTGAACGCTTATGCAGTTTTCATTAAATCCTAGGCCTTCCGCTTTTGCGCCCAAATGTCCGCTTCTGCGTACCTCACCATTCCGCTTCTGCGGTTCAATTTCCGCTCCTGCGGAACCGCTAATGCGGACCAAGTTCCGCTTCTGCGTAACTTTCACTTAAGGGACATGACCGCTTCTGCGGTCCAAAACTCACACCCGCGATACCGCTCCCGCGGTCAAGACTTCCGCTTATGCGGACACTGCTGAACCCTCACCTTTTCGCACCTGCAGAGCTTCTTCCGCTTCCGCAAAGCCGCTTAAGCATCCAAACTTCCGCTTGTACGGAATTGACCCAGTCCATCGAGGACCGCTTCTGTGACACCACAGCTGCATCTGCGGAACCGCTTATGCGGTCCCTTTTTCCGCAGATGCGAAAACAATAGAACCAGCAAATCCAAACCTGAAGCCAAACTCAAAATTCTCCGTTAGCCATCCGAAATCACCCCGAGACCCTCAAAAGCTCAACCAAAACCGCAGATATGTTCTATTACCTCATTCAAACTTGCTCGAATCATCAAAACGCCATCGTTAACATCAAAATCCTCAATTTTCATCAAATCAAAGCCTAAGATTCTTAAAAACTTCCGAATTGCACATTCGATCAAAAACCCAACCAAACGACGTCCGAATGACCTGAAATTTTGCAGACAAGTCCAAAATTACCTAACGAAGCTACTGCAACTCTCGAAATTCCATTCCGACTCCCGGATCAAAATATCACCGGAAATCGCCAAAATACTAACTTCGCCAAAATAGGCTAACTTCTTCACTGGACCTCCAAAATTACTTCTGTTTGCGCTCCTCAGCCTTAAATCATCACCCGGAGCTAACCGAATCATCGGAATTAAATTCCAAGCCCTCTAACTCATAAGTCAACATCCTGTTGACTTTTCCAATTTAAGCTTTCTTAAAAGAGACTAAGTGCCTCATTTCTTAATAAAATTACTCCAATTAAATTCTAACGTACCCAATACCGATAATGAAACATAAAGCAACATAATAAGGGGAAAACGGGGCGGTAACTCACGTGACGACGGGTCGGGTCGTTACATCCTCCCCAACTTAAACAAACGCTCGTCCTCGAGTGGACCCAGAGTTGTTCTAGAAGTTCACCAACAGCTGAACGACCTTACCAAGCATATACCCGGGGTGATCCCACGTCACCCTATCTCATATAGGTCTGATAGCACAACTTAGCTGAAATTTCGCAATCCATCTAGTCCATAAACCATAGAACTACATTTCACCTTCTGAAATCTTACACAAGATCAGAACCTTTTTTTTTTACTCAGAATAAACTCGAACCGGCTGTAATAATCCGTACCTGCAACCTCGGCTGCAATCATATGATATACCACATAACTCAAACACATGCAGCGATAACTTCCATTCACAACAGTTGCCCACGACAACCAAATATCGATAGAAAATCTCTTGTTAGATAAAGTCTTATTCCCACACTTTCATATACTGCCAACGATAAATAAATCACGCGATAAACCGTATCCATTCCTCAGGTCACCCATACATAAAGCTATTTTCTTCTTGAATAATACCACAACAGATTTCCGAGCCGAACTTCGATATAACTCTCTAATCAGCTGACATCACATCTGTTTGCGTTCATTAATGACTCCAATGATTATCTTGAATTCAACGCACCACTCTGGTGATATGGCACCTCATCACAGGACTAAGCCACAACTTGCATAATCCACACACCAGTGGCGGGCGGTCTGAACATACTCAAATCATGATAAATGACTCAAATGAAAGAGTTGTACCCCAAGCTCAACAATACAATTACAACACGAAACTGAGACCCTGTCTCACATCATAGAAATAGAGTACCTGAATCCTCCTCGAGAGGTCATAACTTCTCGTGGCCTTGCCACAACGCTCGACCTATCCAAACGCTGTTACACATGAAACACCTCCAGTCACCATGCTCAAAATAGACAGCCACGCACATATTGATGCCTGAAACCAAAGCAAAATCATAGATCTCCCCAGAGTACTAACAAGCTCGATAATGATAGATTCAACCTATCCCTCAACAATACATATCGGTGCCAACCAAGTCATCTAAATCTGAATACGTAGCCACATCGGCCTGCCAACGAACTTAATACCAAGAAGCCTGAAGCTGCTCCTTCCCCTTTTAATAACTCATGCCGGAGTCGTACGATACGGTGCCCGTCACCAAATAAATACCGAAATCCACGATTTCACCCGGCGACATGCCTAGCCACAAGAAACGCATCCAAAAAGTCCCTCAATACCGAAACTGAATCAATGGTAGAAAACTTTTGCGCTAACATCCGCCACGAAGGCCCAATTAAGAAAAGCAGTCCTTTCTAACCGTACGCTGATCTTTGGAATACCAACCACTCTACTAGGACATAGTCCGATGCACCTTGCCACTTAACCCATGGCATTTCCGGCGTAGCCCCTAATGCAATAGTTCAAAATCACCTAACACTAAAACAACCAGTCTGAATTTCAACATCACATCCAAAATATAACACACCAGCGAATAAAGATCCACCACAACCACATAGCCTGTACATCAGAACTCTATATAGTACACAAATCATCATACCTAATCCCAGTTTCCACCGTGCAATATACGCACGCATATGATACTCCTTCATTTCATGACAGATACTAGATATTTACCTGTGCTTCCGAGCAAACCCGAACACCACCAGTGGACCCAACAAGAACATGCCGCAATACTACTGAAATATAATCAGTTTAATCACATTACCTTTTCCTGAGACATATACTCTCATCAAATCACTTCCACTTAGCAATATCTTTTTTTTTTTCAAATCATCCGAAGATCATTTATCTAATCACTTAGGAGGAATCATTACACATCCCATGCTCTGCATGACATACACAGGTCTTGTTCCAATTCTTACAATGCTGACACGACGGATGAGACCTATACACATTCATAACTACTATCGAAACAACAATTCATTAGTTCTATACTCTTGGCAAGAACTATCACCTCATTCTGATCCAAACAATGGTCTTAGCTCTTTAATTTACTGCACATACTCAGATTGCACTGATCTCAAATTCAATGGTCTCGCCTCGCCCAGCATGAACTGTTCGGCAATAAGCCACTCAAGACATAATTAAAAGTCGCATATGATTCCCCAATGTGCCAAAGGGGTTACCAATTCGAACGCAATACAAAAGAGAACAAGCTCTGGAAGGAATTACCAAATCCTTCGCACTAATACAGACTTTCCTTGGAAAACAGGAAGCAAGGCATACAAAGATAGCATATAGAAAACTATACTCGATTTCATACTGTTGCGGCGTGCAACCCGATCTAGATAACATACCTATGGCGGCATGCCACCCGATCCACACATAGATCTCACATAAGGAGATACACATCGAGCCAAATCTGCTCATTATAACCAAATACCAAATATCAGTCATAAGCATGCTAAGTGCATAATATCATCCCTGAGGGATATTTAGCGTTATAAACTACAAAACTCAAGCACAACTGAGGTGCGATATACAAATCTGAATTTCAAGAGCCAAATTGCTCGAGTAACATCATTCCTACGCGGATTCCCAGCACATAAGAAATTTCTCAAGCCGTTTCACAAATCACACGGCGTAATGTATCACTACCTGAAACGTCTGACAACAAAACATCAATCTAACTACTCCTCCATGAGGACCGCATCACAAAATGCACATATCTGGCCTGATATAGAGCCATTATTCACATTAAACCCATTCACTGACTTCCAGCTGATTATGATCACACTGAACTAGTCTGATAACCTTTCATAGGTCAATAGTAACTCCCCTTCTTCTCATAACACATAATAACAATCATCATAATCGGGATAATCCTCCCCCAATTCGCAACCCAATCGGCCAAGTGCCCTTCCGGCATGAATCTTCAATTTAACGACACTATCACAACCTTCATACTTGGTTTACCTCATTAATCAATCAAGTGATCACATGCCACACTTATATAATATTCCCGTGGAACACATTCCCACAACCTACCACAACAATATCTGGAGCGTACCTCCAAACCACCGGTCAGACTAACGCTGTAAAGCAATCAAGAATCACTAACCAGGATGCAACACCGCTCTCAGTGACGCTGAAGACAATACCAATTTATCTTAACCATCAAAACTTCCTTCCTGCTCATCCGAGCTCATGACATCCTTGTCCAAATTTTCCCTTCACTCTTGCCATTCTTGGCCTAATTTCCACAACCAGAACTGATTCGCTAGCATGCCTCAAATTATAATCGACACAGCACATAACCGTACAATCAACTAACCAATACCAAGCTCCCCAACTTGGCTCGAAAGCCATTGATCAAAACGCACTCAATAAATCATAACACATAGAAAATACCTTTCAACTCATGCTATAAAGTACAGTACAACTCTTTTTAGAGACAGTAATTCCATAAAAATCCTTTATAAAATATTTGACTCAGTCTAAAACCTCTTTTGAAAACATCTCTTTCTTTCCTTATTAACAATTAAGCCCATGAATACGATATCAAGTAGTGCAAGTCCGCACACAAATCAGCCTGTCGGGCACAACACTCCTTTAGAATTTTACACCAGGGTATCTGGTCAACAAGGCAAGTAATATATGTATGCCAATAATATATGAGTGCTAAATGTCATGCCACGTAGTACAAACAGACACCAATGCGTGAATGCAATGCAATGCACACTCCGGTACCCACTGCGGCGTGCAGTCTGATCCATTTGGGCGCCCGACACTCACTGTGGAGGTTCAGACTCCGGAGGGGCTCCTACAGCCCAAGCGCAATATCAATATCACTTTTGCTGCGGCGTGCAGCCCAATCCATGCATAGTCATGAATGCACATAAGCCTCTTGGGCAATAGTCACAAAGCAGTTCTCAGCTAAAAATGTCAGTGAAATATCAATTAAGTTTTCCAATCTTAGAAAGATGGCTCAGTTTGCAAAATAGTATTTTTTTTAAACCTTAGACCGAGATAGAAATATGCACAGTAATACAAAAAAAATAGTGATTTAATCCACGAAGGATTTAAATATTTGGCACGAAGCCCAAAACATGGCAATCAGCCCAAATCATGATAGCATCAAATAGTTTTCATTCAATTACACAGTGAAATCAACAATCGGGACGGACCAAGTCACAATCCCCAATGGTGCTCTACCCCACGCTTATACCTGGCGTGCAAGTCACCACAATACAGCACTATGATGTGCAAGTCCGGGGTTTCAAACCCTCAGGACATCATTTACAAGTATTACCCACCTCGAACCGGTGAAATTCCTCGCTCGCGACGCCTTTGCCCCTCAAATTGTCCTCCACGCGCGTCAAATCTAACCAAAATCAGGACAAATATATCATAATATGCTAATGGGACAACACCCAACCGAAAACAATCGAAATATAACAAAAATCTCGAAACTAGCAAAACCCGAGCCCCGGGTCCACATACCGAAAGATTTTAAAATTTACGTTTCTGGAATCCTCGTCTCGCCACGAGTTCGTACATATCAAGAACTCCCAAATCGGACCACAATTGGCCCCTCAAATCCTAAATTTAGAATTTTTGCTCGAAGCCCTAATTTCCTACAATTTGGCTATAATTTTAGTGTTAAATCCGTGTTTTTACACCATAACAACATTATTTAAGGCTATAAATTCATACCTGATGGAATCCCCTTCGAATTCTCTCCAAATCGCCCAAAATCGCCTCTTCCCGAAGTTAAAATAATGTTTCCTCCCCTTCCAATTCGTGAACACTCACTCATTAAATCCCTCCAGCAATTTTCGCTTCTATAGTCCCGCTACCGCTTATGCGGGACCGCTTCTGCGGCATTTGACCACTTATGCGGTTTTCATTAAATCCTAGGCCTTCCGCTTTTGCGCCCAGATGTCCGCTTCTGCGGACCTCACCATTCCGCTTCTGCGATTCGATTTCCGCTCCTGCGGAACCGCTAATGCGGACCAAGTTCCGCTTCTGCGTAACTTTCACTTAAGGGACATAACCGCTTTTGCGGTCCAAAACTCGCACCCGCGATACCGCTCTTGCGGTCAAGACTTCCGCTTATGCGGACATTGCTGAACCCTCACCTTTTCGCACCTGCAGAGCTTCTTCCGATTCCGCGAAGCCGCTTACGCGTCCAAACTTCTGCTTTTGCGGAATTGACCAGGTCCATCGAGGACCACTTCTGCGACACCACAGCTGCATCTGCAGAACCGCTTATGCGGTCCCTTTTTTTGCAGATGCGGAAACAACAGAACCAGCAAATCCAAACCTGAAGCCAAACTCAAAATTCTCCGTTAGCCATCCGAAATCACCCCGAGGCCCTCGGGACCTCAACCAAAAGCACAGATATGTTCTATTACCTCATTCAAACTTGCTCGAATCATCAAAACGCCATCATTAACATCAAAATCCTCAATTTTCATCAAATCAAAGCCTAAGATTCTTAAAAACTTCCGAATTGCATATTCGATCAAAAACCCAACCAAACGACGTCCGAATGACCTGAAATTTTGCAGACAAGTCCAAAATCACCTAACGAAGCTACTGCAACTCTCGAAATTCCATTCCGACTCCCGGATCAAAATATCACCTATCAACCGGAAATCGCCAAAATACTAACTTCGCCAAAATAGCTTAACTTCTTCACCGGACCTCCAAAATTACTTCCGTTTGCGCTCCTTAGCCTTAAATCATCACCCGGAGCTAACCGAATCATCGGAATTAAATTCCAAGCCCTCTAACTCATAAGTCAACATCCGGTTGACTTTTCCAATTTAAGCCTTCTTAAAAGAGACTAAGTGTCTCATTTCTTAATAAAATTACTCCAATTAAATTCTAACGCACCCAATACCGATAATGAAACATAAAGCAACACAATAAGAGGGAAACGGGGTGGTAACTCACGTGATGACGGGTTGGGTCGTTACAATGGGATGTTGGAGTGAAGAGCTCGAGTGAAATAATAGCTAAATCCCGCTACTGTTCTATTTTAAGACTTAAAAATTCGCTGGGCAAAAATGCCCTTCGCTTTCGCGACAGTAGGGTCGCGTTCGCGATGAACAGAAGTTGGCAATCCTCGCGTTTGCGGACAAAGGATGCGAACGCGAAGAGAAAAATATTCGGTGCCCAAAAATTGGTCTACGCAAACGCATTTGGCATCACGCGAACGCGACGAAGGGGCGACCTGAAGCTTCGCGAATGCGCGGACTCAATCGCGAACGCTGAGAAGGAAATCAGGGAAGGTACGCGAACGCGATGCCTAAGGCCGCGAATGCGAAGAAGAAATTCCCTGGGCAAAAATTGCAGAAAAATCTGCTACCATTCAAAGTGCAAACCTACCCCGAACACCTCCGAAAACACTCCCGAGCCATCGGGGCTCCTAACCAATCACACACACTAACCCAATAACATCCTACGAACTTATTCGAGCGATCGAATCGCTAAAAGAACATCAAAATCAAAGAATCAAGCCTCAAAATCATCATTTTCATTTCAAAGTTCTTAAACTTCTAACTTTAGATAATTAGGTCCGAAACACGTCAAACGGCGTCCGATTTCGACCAAACTTCACAGAAAGCGCTTAAACAATATGTAAGACTTGTACCGGACGTCGAAACCAAAATACGAGCCCGATACCATAGTCTTTTATTCAATTTTCATTTCCATTTTCCTTAATAACTTCAGAAAAACAATTTAACAAAAAAATTCTTTTACTCGGGTTCTAGACCTCGAATTTCGACTCCAGGCACATGCCCGAGTCCTATATTTTTCTACGGACCCTCCGGGACCGTCAAATCACGGATCCGGGTCCGTTTACCAACAAAGTTGATAGAAGTCAACTTTAACCATATTAATATCAAAATTCTTCAAATTTTTCATAGATTTCACATATTTCAACATAAAAGCTTTCCGGTTGCGCGCTCGGACCATGAACGCAAATCGAGGCAACTCAAAGTGAGGTTTTCAAGGCCTCGGAAGCGCGGAAAAAGGGAGAAATACGGTAATGACCTCTTTGGATCGTCATAGTGTGTTTGAGTAAAACGTGGGTGAGGTTGAGGGTTTCGGAGAGAGAAACTTGGGAAGGGTGGATATACGGTACCTTGAATTAAGGAGGGATATACGCTGCATTAATTGTACCCTTAAAATATACGATGATATAAAATTGATAATTTGGTATACTAAATGTAATTATATCAAACCTTAAACATTGAGGGTAATAAGGTTTCCTATATGGTATAGGAATGTAAAAATTTCTTTCCAAAATGCAGATCGCAATTAGTGTGCAACTGATAGGCTGCCTTAAGCAATAGAACTAAAGCCCTGACCCCAGGCCCTACACAATTACCCAATTTAAACACACTTCATCATTAAAGGGGCATTTGCATTTATACCCGCTTTTTGGGTCACGTTTTGACTTATGTCCTCTTTGCAAAAAAAAATTGCAAGCGTACCCATTTTTTCGCGTAACTTCAGCATACGGGGTTGAAATAGCAAATGCAATCACGCAAAACTGAAGTAGCAAGTGTGCTGAGCCAAGTGGGCTGAAGTTTTTGTTTGTAATTGCTGAACTTAAGCATAGTAGCTGAAGTTTTTGTTCTCTATTTGCTGAAGTTTTTGTTTGTAATTGTTGAAGTTTTTGTTTTTGTAAATGGTGAACTTCAGCTCTAGAGCTGAAATTTTTATTTTGTAACTGGCAAACTTCAGCTCTAGACCTGAAGTTTTTGTAACTGGCGAACTTCAGCTCTAGAGCTCAAGTTTTTGTTTTTTAACTGGCGAACTTCAACTCTAGAGCTGAAGTTTTTATTTTTTAACTGGCGAACTTCAGCTCTAGAGCTGAAGTTTTTGTTTTGTAACTGACGAACTTCAGCTCTAGAACTGAAGTTTTTGTTTGTAATTGGCGAACTTCAGCTCTAGAGCTGAAGTTTTTGTTTATAACTGACGAACTTCAGCTGAAAAGCTGAAGTTTATATTTGTAACTGGCTAACTTCAGCCTTCTTAAAGTTGAAGTTTTAACTGACTTTCCATATGATTCGATGTCAATTTGGTCTGATTGGATTGCCTCCTTCAAATGGTGTCCTGCCACAATCCCCTATGCATACTAAAAGTTTGGCTATTCTTCAGAAACAGGTAAATATTATTAAATTTGTCGATGATTGTTAAGATACTTATTATGTTGCCTCTAGTGCCGCTACGTTGATCGCTAAACATTTCATGTATTGCCAACCAGTTGATTAGGAAGAAGATAGTTGAAAGTGCAATTGATTAGGAAGAAGATAGTTAATAGTGCAAAAGAGAGTATCAGAAGAAAAGCAAGCAACTCTAAAATCTATGGCAACATGCAAGCTGTATTAATAGAGATAGATAGTTCTCCTGTTGATGAACTAAAAGGTTTCCATCTCCACATCCCATGTCAATTACTGGAACATTTTCACAATCAGCGACTTCAGAAAGGAGTGGCCTATCGGATTGAGAGCAGATATATATAACTTTGAAGAGGAGAAGGAGGAGGAAAAAGGGGGCTGAAGTTATTTAGAAAGTGGGTATAAGTTAAAAACTTTTTTTAAAAATGGGTATAGATTAAATGGGGGCGACCAAATAGGGCGCTCCGCGCAATTTTTATATCATTAAATATTATAGCAAATTCTAATGACAATGTTTAAGTATCATCAGCAATACTCATCAGGGTTATTTAGTTTATAGACAAGTTATGTGGTGATTAACAATAGAAAGATTGTAATGTATGGATTAGTAATAGCATGGATTACTAATGCATGGTTTGTAATATAAGAATTAAAATGTGATTTGTTTACTTTGGAAAAAAAAATATTTAATACATGCGGATTATTATGGTCATTTTAGTTGTTCTGATCCAAGTATTATTTAATCCTCGTAATTTTATTCTACCTTGTATCTCGTATTAATAAATTAATTCCTGCATAACTTAAGTAGGTATTAGTTATGTAGGCAACAAAATTGCCAAATAAAACAATGTAATATTATATAATGCTAAATTTTATGCAAATTTTAGAAGCTAACCAAACATTATAATACTAATGTGAAGTTTTATACAGATATTTAACATCATTGTAATGCAACCAAACGACCTCTGGTAAATGCTTTCTTAGGCAAACACTTTGAAATTTAAACAATAAATTTTCTTTCACTCTCCATCCCCATCCCTTTACAATTTTAAATCCCTCTATTGATGCAACATTTTTTTAGGCCTATTAAATCCAACTCCAACACAAAAATTGTAACAAGACTAGCCAATCACACAATAATCAAACAAATAAAACTCAAGAAATCATGCCAATGGAGTCCCATTAAAGATGAGCTCTCCCTTGATTTTTGCATAGGACAATCCTCCACTCACTCAGCCATACAAAAATAGTGGATGAACTAAAGAACAGAAAAGCTCAATTTCTAAAATAAAAAAGACCTTTCAAACTCATGGTTACTGACTCTTAATTTGTTTAAACGCATAGAAAAATCCCCCTAAATCTTGACCTAAAAATATTCAAATATTTGACAAAGGAATGACCAAGCTTTGTACTCTTCCACGTTTGGGAAACAATAATCTCCCACTGGATAATGATCTCTTCATCACCATTGGACTTGCTACACAATGTGTAAGTACATTGTTTCTAATCATTTCTTCACCATTATTGTCTTGTAATTTTGATGTTCCAACATCTCTTTGCAACTGCCCATCTTCCATTACACAATCTTGGAATTCGTCGTGATCAATTCTTAGTACATCAGCTATCGATAAACGACCTTGTGATCCATAGTCCATTGACACTGGTCTCCTAACTTCTTGATTTATATGGTTCGTTACATCTTCTTCTTCTTCTTGTGTTTCTTCTTCTCTAATGCCCATTTCTATATCATTTTCAGGTTGGAGTTGTGGAGTTGGTTCATTAGTTATAGGAGCAATTTCCATGATTGGAGAAGGTGAAGCATTTGGAAAGATGATATTAGCTCGACATAAAGGGCAATTGGAGTGAGATTTAAGCCATGTATCAATGCACATTACATGAAAAGCATGGCTACATTTTGGCAAAAGTCTAAGGCTTTCATCCTCTTGAAATTCACTTAAACAAACAGAACAATCTGTGCCTTCAGTCAATAATCCATCACCTTTCTTGTACTTAAACACAGTAATAGACTTGATTAAAGCTTCATCTAAACCAACTGGATTTACATGCCATGTTTCGTGATTCGAAGGGTCATGATCTTCATCTTCTAATTCTGAATCTTGTTGATTATTTTCCCTTCTTCTAGTAACATTCCTATTACCACAATATTTTGATATTATAGCATAATAGCTGATTAATAGGAAAGCACTGGCTAAAATTCCAATGATGGCGATAACTAGAGGGGAGAAATTAGGGCTAGAATCATCATCAGGGAATTCAAATGGAGGTGGTGGAGGGAAGATTATGTAACACCATTGTGGACAGTATAAACTGCAAAATCCTTGAGAACAGTCCTTTGTACTCATATAGGGTACCCAAGTTCTTGGATTACTTATAGGTACCAATTGCTCGCCGTTTGAAAGACTCTTACTATACATGGGGCTGCAGAAAAAAGAAAATAATAATGGTGTAGCCCAAAAGAGGTTACTCTCCTATCTCAAGCAATAGTAACAAGACCGACAACAACAACAAACTTACTAGTGGAGTCCGGTGAGGGTGGAATGTACGCAGCCTTACCCTTACCTCTGAAAGGCAGAGAGAGGCAGCTTTAAATACCCTCAACTGAAGAAAAGATGAGAAGAAGCAGTGCCAACAAGTAGTAACAACACCAAATATAAGAATATAGTAACAAGACCAATGAATCAAATTAGAGAAGAAAGGAGAAAACAGGGGAAAAATCAGGGGAATGAGAAGAATTTACCTGAGCTAAGTGGTTATATTAATATCAGACAGAAGGAAGTAAAGGGTGTGAATGATTGAAGTGTGGCGTTGAAGAGTATTGTAGTAGCAAATGAAGGTGAAAAAGGGGGCAGACCAAAGCAGCTTAGAAGGAAAGCAGATAACAGAAAAAAGTTAGATTGGTGTTTCTTGTTTTTTCTTTTGGGTTCTGTTTTCCTTTTCCTTCCTTTTTTTTTGTTTTTTCTTTAATTTGCTTTATTGGAGATAGTGGTATGTTGACTAACATGATCATGTTGGTTGGGCATTCATCAAAGTAATCAATGCTTTTATTATGGTTCTAGCCACTTGCTGCTAAAGTGAAATGCTACTATATATTACATGTAGCTCTTTGCCTTTTATATTAAAGAAGAAACTTAAAATTGACATGACTGACTTTCCAAACATCTTCACTCTTAAGTAAATCCTACACAAACTTGTTCATTACTAGACACTAAATTGTATCTATCAATTTTATGCAAGATTTTTAGTGACAGTCTTGTATTATATTATTGGTAAATTTTTATCTTCCTCTTGTTTTTTTTTTTTTGTCGTTACTGCTTGTTGATATTGCTTTACTTGCATTTTTCTTGAGCCAACGGTATATTGGAAACAACCTCTTTATTTCACGGTAGGGGTAAGGTCTGCGTACAAACTAATCTCCCCAAACCCCACTTGTGAGATTATACTGTTACAGTAGTTGTAATTTTTTACAAGATTAATCAATTTTTGATTATTGTTTCATCAACTTATTGAAGACCAAAGCAAGTATGCATAATGACTAGCCAAGACCGTAAAATCAGAAAATGAATTTCTTAATTCTCTTTGAAATGTAAAAATGGGAATCTGCTTAAAGGCACTACATAAAGAAGTATATATTCTTGCTTTGGTTCTTGATTCTATATTTCCTTTCAAGTTGTTGAAATCAATGCTACTTTATAAAATTTGACGGGGTATCGTCGTTTGTGCCTGGTTTGAAGTTTTATTTTACTAGTTTCTTTTTTTGGGTGAGGAATATGGACCATATAATAGAGAACATGTAGTGACAGAAACTAAAGGAATTAAGAGATTGTAATGGAAATTTTAATTCTACAAGTCAATCATTTGGGTGAAAGAATCAAGAACAGTCAATAATTGGCATTTTCCAAATGTAAAACCCAAAAAATTCCTTCTTCCCCACCCCATTCCTATTGTCCTTTTCATTCACTAAATTAATTCTTTTTCGTGCTTGAAAAAATTGGAAGATTATGGAGAATAAACAATTTAGCTTGAGGCGTATCAAAGACAATGTCCTTAAGGATATTTTATTCATACCGAGATAAATAATTTCAAGCGTATCCCCTAGGATTCAACAAGCTCTTCTAGTATAACTAGGAGCAGAAACAATAAAGTTTAACAAAATTAACCAAACAAGATAATAGAAAAGTTTTTTTTCACTACTTTATAAGATGAAAACACAACACTATTTTGTCACGACCCGGATTTCTCACATTCGGGAGTCGTGATGACGTCTACTAATGGGAGCTAGGCAAACCAAGTTTAATTACTTTTTATTAACAACATGATACTCTTTAACAATTATCGGTAATAATATAAAAGAAACGAAATTAATTAAGTAAGCCGAAGTCTTAAATCAAAGAAAATTGAATAGAAATGCGGAAAATTCAACATAAGTGTCACAACACTCACGAACCACTAAGAGTACTAAATACAATGTCTGAAAGAAATATAATTGTCTGTCTCGAGTACAAGGAGATAACAGACTAAAATAAAGGATAGAGGAGACGTCGGGCCTACGGACGCCCTGCAAAGCTACCTCAGTATCTCGCTGGACTGAAGGCTGGCTCCCGTGCTACTGCTCCTACTGTCCAGAACCTGGATCTATGCAAAAGAGCACAGAGTGTAGTATCAGCACAACCGACCTCATGTGCTAGTAAGTGTCTGGCCTAACCCCGTCGAGGTAGTGACGCGGCTAGGACCAGACTCCAGATAAACCTGTGCAGATATATATACAAGTATAACAGAGAAACAACAAGAATAAATAATTTAAGCGGGGAAAGGGAACATGCTTCAGGGGCAACAGAAAGAAATAAAGTATCAGGTAATGCATCTTCTAATACAAAATAAAGAAATAAGACAACTTTCATATTCAACTCATCTTGTTGCAGGCGTGTAACCCGATCTCATTTCTCAATATCTCGTGGTAGGCGTACCACCCACTCCCATTTTAATATCGCTTGTGGTAGGCGTACCACCCGCCCTTTTCAATATCACTTATGGTAGGCGTACCACCCGCTCCCTTTTCAATATCATTTGTGGTAGGCGTACCACCCGTTCCCATTTCAATATCATCTGTGGTAGGCGTACCACCCTCTCCCTTTTTAATATCACTTGTGGTAGGCGTACCACCCGCTCCCTTTTCAATATCACTTGTGGTAGGCATACCACCTGCTCCCTTTACCTTCAACACCACACACAATACAATCCCGGCAAGGGAATAATCAAATTAATAACTTTCCGGCAAGGGAACAATCAAATTAATAATCTTCCCGGCAAAGGGAACAATAACAACACGTCAAATATCCCTACAAAGGAAAGTCAGCTATAACTAGTCCTATTCAACTTCTACTTAGCACAACTAATACCAATATTCAGTCACAACGTTCATAGGATCAATCAAGGATACACAATTAACAAATTAAGACTCGCAGTCATGCTCGACACCAATGCATGGATACTCGTCACCATGCCCATACGTCGTGCTCAACACAAAACAAGTAGCAATTATGACTCAAATCCTAATCCCTGAAGCTAGGGTTAGACCGAACACTTACCTCGATGCTTTGAACTCAACTCAATTCTCAACTATAGCTTTATCCCGTGATTCTACCTCCAATCCGCTCGAATATAGTCACAAGTCACTTTAATAAACACTAAATGAATCAATTTGAATGCATAAAAATAAATTTTCCAAAGTTTTCCCCAAAAATTCCAAAATCGCCCCCGGGCCCACATGGTCAAAACCCCAGGTTTGAACTAAACTCCGGTTACCTATTTCCCACGAACTCAAATGTATGATTTGTTTTGAAATCGAACCTCAAATTGAGGTCCAAATCCCCAATTTTAGAAAAACCTACGTTCTACCCAAAAACCCCAATTTCTCCCATGAAAATCTTTGATTTTAAGTTGAAAACATGTTAAATGATGTTAATGATTGAAAGAAATAAGTAAAAATTAACTTACAAATGATTTGGAAGAAGTCTTGTTCTTGGAAAATCGCTTAAGGAGTTGTGTTTTGAGAGTGGGGTGAAAAATGGTTTAAAATTCGACTAAGTGTAAAAATATGCAGGCTGCAGATATGGGAATTTCGAACTGGGGTTCGCTATTGTGAACCCCGACCATTTATGGGAATTGTGAGATTTTGTTCACATTTGCAAATACTGGCCAATATGAGGGGCTTCGTATTTGCGACAAAAAGTATCGCATTTGTGAAAATCCAAGTTCTGCATTCGCGAACAATTTGGTCGCATTTGCAAACTCATTACAATTTCCGCCTCCTCGCAGTTGCGATGCCAGGCTCGCATTTGCGAGGCCTGCTTCGCAAATGCAAAAATTGCAGAACTGAAATGCCAGATTTTCTTTAAGTTGAAAAATGCACTCCGACACCTATCCAAAACTCACCCGAGCCCTCGGGCTCCAAATCAAATATACACACAACCTCAAAAATATCATACGGACTTATTCGCGCGATCAAATAGCCAAAATAACATCATAATCATCGAATTAAGCCTCAAAATCCATGATTTCTTCCAAATTTCCATAAAACATCAAATTTCCATTTTAAGTCCGAAACACGTCCGTTTTCAACCAAACTTTACAGAAAGTATGTAAATTATATATAAAACTTGTACCGAGCGTCGGAACCAAAATACGGGCCCGATACCATAGTCTTCTAATCAAATTTCATTTTCAATTTCCTTAATTATTTCAAGAAAATAATTTCACACAAAAAATTCATTTCTCGGGCTTGGGACCTCGGAATTCGATTTCGGGCATACGCCCAAGTCCTATATTTTCATACGGACCCTTCGGGGCCGTCAAATCACGGGTCCGGTCCGTTTACCCAAAATATTGACCGAAGTCAAATTTATTCATTTTAATATGAAAATTTAGCACTTTCCTCACAGAATTCATATTTAAACTTTCCGGCTACGCGCCCGAAATTCGCACGCAAATTGAGGCAACCGTAAATGAGATTTTCAAGGCCTCGAAAGCACATAATGAATTAGAAAACAAGTGATGAACCTTTGGGTCGTCATATTCTCCACCTCTAAAACAACCGTGCGTCCTCGAACGGACATAAGAAAGAAGTACCTGAGTCAGGAAAAAGATGAGGATAACGACTCCGCATATTAGACTCGGACTCCCGGGTCGATGCCTCAGGTGGCTGACCTCTCCACTGAACACGAACAGAAGGAAAGCTCTTGGATCTCAACGAACGAACATGCCGGTCCAAAATAGCTACTGGCCCCTCCTCGTAAGACAAGTCCTTGTCCAACTGGACACTGTTGAAATCTAACACGTGGGATGGATCGCCATGATACCTCCGAAGCATGGATACATGAAAAACTTGATACACGGCTGATAAGCTGGGCGGAAATGAAAGCCTATAAGCCACCTCTCCTACTTGATCAAGAATCTCAAATGGACCAATGAATCTAGGGCCAAGCTTGCCCTTCTTCCCAAATCTCATCACGCCCTTCATAGGCGACACTCAGAGAAATATCCGCTCACTAACCATGAAAACTACATCTCGAACCTTATGATCTACATAGCTCTTTTGCCTGGACTGAGCTGAACGAAGCCTAACCTGAAAGATCCTGACCTTGTCCAAAGCCTCCTGAACCAAATCTGTACCCAACAACCGAGCCTCTCCCGGCTCAAACCATCCAACTAGAGACCGACACTGCCTATCATATAAAACCTCATAAGGAGCCATCTCGATGCTCGACTGGTAGCTGTTGTTGTAGGCAAACTCCACTAAAGGCAAGAACTGATCCCACGAACCTCCAAAGTCAATAACACAAGCTCGAAGCATATGCTCTAGAATCGAAATAGTCCGCTCGGACTGACCGTCTGTCCGGGGATGAAATGTTGTGCTCAAATCAACCTGTGTGCCCCACTTTCGCTGCATCGCTCTCCAAAAGCGCAAGGTATACTGCGTACCCCGATCCAAAATGATAGACATGGGCACACCATGATGGCGAACAATCTCCCAAATATAGATCTCAGCAAACCTCTCAGAAGAATAGGAGACTACCACAGGAATGAAATGCGCTGACTTGGTCAGCCTATCAACTATAACTCATATCGCATCGAACTTCTTTGGAGTCAGCGAAAGTCCAGTAAGGAAGTCCATAGTGATCCGCTCTCACTTCCATTCGGGAAGCTCAATCCTCTGAAATAAACCACAGGCCTCTGATGCTCATACTTAACCTGCTGACAATTCAAACACCGAGCCACATATGCAACAATATCCTTCTTTATTCTATGCCACCAATATTGTTGCTGCAAATCCTGATACATCTTCGCGGCGCCCGGATGAATAGAGTACCGGGAACTATGGGCCTCCTCTAAAATCAACTCTCGAAGCCCATCCACATTGGGCACAGAAACTTGCCCCTGCAATCTCAAAACTCCATCCGCATCTAAGGTAACCTGCTGGGCACCTCCATGCTGCACCGTATCTTTAAGGACACACAAATGGGGATCATCAAACTTCCGATCACGGATATGCTCCAATAATGAAGAACGAGCGACCATGCAAGATAACACACGACTGGGCTTAGAAACATCCAATCTTATGAACTGATTGGACAAAGCCTGAACATCCAAAGCAAGCGGCCTCTGACTGACCGAAACATAAGCAAGACTGCCCATACTGGCTGACTTCCTACCCAAGGCGTCGGCCACCACATTGGCCTTCCCCGGATGATATAAAATGGTGACATAATAATCCTTCAACAACTCCAACCACCTCTTCTGCCTCAAATTAAACTCTCTTTGCTTGAACAAGTACTGAAGACTCTTATGATCAGTGAACACCTCACACACCACGCCATACAAATAATGCCTCCAAATCTTCAATGCGTGAACTATGGTTGCCAACTCTAAATCATGCACTGGATAGTTCTTCTCATGAATCTTCAACTGCCTCGAAGCATAGGCAATGACTTTGCCATCCTACATCAACACTGGACCAAGCCCAATACGGGAAGCATCATAAAAAACTGTATAAGGCCCTGATCCTGTGGGCAAAACCAATACCAGTGCCATGGTCAGAGCTGTCTTGAGCTTCTGAAAGCTCGCCTCACACTCATCAGACCACCTGAACTAGGCACCCTTCTGGGTTAACCTGGTCATCGGGGCTGCAATAGAAGAAAATCCCCTACGAACAATCGATAGTAGCCTGCCAACCCTAAGAAACTCTGAATCTCTGTAGTTGATGCTGGTCTAGGCCAGCTCTTGACTACCTCAATCTTCTTTGGGTCCACCTGAATACCCTCTGCTGATACAACGTGGCCTAGAAATGCAACTGAACACAACCAGAATTCACATTTCGAGAACTTAGAATATAACTATCCCTCAGAGTCTGAAGAACCACTCTAAGGTGCTGCTCGTGCTCCTCCTGGTTGCGAGAGTATATCAAAATATCATCAAATAAAGACTATCACGAACAACTCCAAATAAGGCCCGAACACTCAATTCATCAACTCCATAAATGCTTCTGGGGCATTGATCAACCCAAATGACATGACCAAGAACTCATCTTGCCCGTACCGAGTTCGGAAAATAGTCTTAGGGATATTGGATTCCCTAATCCTCAACTTATGGTAGCCAGATCGCAAGTCAATCTTGGAAAATACCCTGGCACCCTGAAGCTGGTCGAACAAATCATCAATCCTCGGCAGTGGATACTTATTCTTGATCGTTACCTTGTTCAATTGTCGGTAATCAATACACATTCTCATTGACCCATCCTTCTTCTTGACAAATAGCACTGGCACACCCCAAGGTGAGACACTGGGTCTAATGAAACCCTTTTCAAGTAAATCCTGCAACTATTCCTTTAACTCTTTTAACTCCGGCGGGGCCATGCGATATGGTAGAATAGAAATAGGCTGCGTGCCCGAAACCAGATCAATGCAGAAATCAATATCCCTCTCGAGTGGCATACCCGACAGGTCTGAAGGAAACACATCAAGGAACTCACAAACAATGGGCACAAAATTGATAGAGGGAACCCCAGCACTGGAATCCCGAACATAATATAAATAAGCCAAACACCCTTCTCCACCATACACCGAGCCTTCACATATGATATAACACAGTGGGTAGAATGACCAGGAGTCCCCCTCCACTCTAAACAAGGCATACCCGGTAAAGCTAAGGTCACAGTCTTGGCATGGCAATCCAAGATAGCGTGATAGGGTGATAACCGGTCCATCCCCAATATAATATCAAAGTCTACCATATCTAAAAGAAACAGGTCTACACGAGTCTCCAGACCCCCAATCACCACAACACAAGAGCGATGGACTCGATCGACCACAATGGAATCACCCACCAGCGTAGACACATAAATAGGAATACCCAATGCATCATTAGACATGATCAAATATGGGGAAATATAGGATGACACAAACGAATACATAGAACCCAGATCAAAAAACACTGAAACATCTCTATCACAAACCAGAACCGTACATGTAATGACCGCATCTGAAGCCTCTGCCTCGGGCATAGCCTGAAGAGTATAACATCAGGCCTAGGCCCTACCACTCTGGTCTACCTCTCTGGGACGGCCTGCTATTGGCTGGCCTCCACCTCTGGCGGTCTGAGCTCCACCTCTATGACCTTTACCTCCACCTCTAGTGCCCCTACCCCCGCCTCTAGCTGGCTGGACGGCGTGTGGAACATCTAGTTCCCGAATCACAGGACGGGGACCCTGCTAGTGAGAACTGCTCGAAGCTTGAGGGAAATACCTAGTAATGTGCCTCGTGTTGCCACAAGTAAAATAAGCCCTCGGCGGAAGGCCCTGGAAACTTTGAAGCGACGGTGCACTGATAGGTGCTGATGGTGCACTGCAAGGCTGGTGATCAAAATAATGCGGCTGAGAACCACGACCACCTGAAGTACCATGGGAGACCTGAAGAGCTGACTGAAAAGGCCTAGAAGGCTAACCCCTATCATACGAATCTCTACCTCCCGACGATGCCCCACTGAATCGACCTAACTGATGGGGTCTTTTGTCTGCTCTATGACCACCCCCTGTGACAATACCATCTCAATCCTCCAAGCCATATTGGCCGCCTCCTGAAAAGATATCTCACTACCAGCCTCTCTACCCATCTAGAGACGAATAGGCTGAATAAGTCCATCAATAAAACGTCTCACTCTCTCCCTCTCAGTGGGAAGTATAACGATGGCATGGCGAGCCAAATCAATAAACCTGGCCTCGTACTGGGTGAATGTCATGGATCCCTGATGGAGACGCATGAACTACCTCCGATAGGCCTCTCGCTGTGTAATAGGGAGAAACTTCTCTAGAAATAGATGTGTGAACTGCTCCCAGGTCAAGGCTGGAGACCCTGCTGGTCTAGCTAAACATAAATCCCTCCACCAAGTCTTGGCGGATCCAGATAGGTGAAAAGCAGCAAAATCGACCCCATTGGTCTCAACAATGCCCATGTTCCTAAGAACCTCGTGGTAGCTATATAGAAAATCCTGGGGATCCTCCCTGGGAGCACCGCTAAATGTAGTAGTGAAGAGGTTAGTGAACCTATCCAGCCTCCACAAAGCATCTGCGGACATAGCCGCTCCATCTCCGGACTGAGCAACCACTCCCGACTGAACTGCCACAGCTAGCTGAACCACTGGAATATGAACCTGGGGAGCTACCTGCTCCGGAGTACGTGCAGCGAGAGTCTGGGTTGCTCCCCCAGCATGAGAAGTGGCTGGTGCTACAGGAAGAAATCCTGCTCGAGTGACACTCTCCATGAGTCCCACCAATCGGACCAAAGCATCCTGAAGAACTACGGTAACAATAAACCCCTCTAGGAACTGAGCTGGGCCCACCGTAATTGCTGGGACCGGAACCTCCTCCTCAAAATCAACCTGAGGCTCCACCGCTGGTGTTGCTGTTCGGGGCTGAGCTCTGCCTCTACCTCGGCCTCTAGCACGGCCTCGTCCTCGCCCTCTGCCTCTAGCGGGAGCTTCCTGCGGCTCAGATTGCTGATCGGTAGATGAGGAAGCGCGTGTCCTCGCCATCTGTGAGAGAACAGAGTAGAAATTCAATTAGCATTAAGAAACCAAACCGCACGACAAGAAAGAACAAATGTGAAACTTTTCCTAACTCGGTAGCCTCTGGGGGAAAAATACAGACGTCTCCATACCGATCCCTCAGATTCTACTAAGCTTGTCCATGAGTTGTGAGACCTGTATAACCTAGAGCTTTGATACTAACTTGTCACGATTCGGATTTTCCACCTTCGGGAGTCGTGATGACGCCTACTAATGGGAGCTAGGCAAGCCAAGTTTAATTACTTTTTATTAACAACATGATCATCTTTAACAATTATCGGTAACAATATAAAAGCAACATAATTAATTAAGTAAGCGGAAGTCTTAAATTAAAGAAAACTGAATAGAAATGCGGAAAATTCAACATAAGCCTCTACCCAAGACTGGTGTCACAATACTCATGAACCACTAAGAGTACTAAATACAATGTCTGAAAGAAATATAACTGTTTTTCTCGAGTACAAGGAGATAACAGACTAAAATAAAGGATAGAGGAGACGCCGGGCCTGCGGACGCCTGCAAGGCTACCTCGGTGTCTCGCTAGACTGAAAGCTAGCTCTCGTGCTACTGCTGTTGCTGTCCAGAACTTGGATCTGTGCAAAAGAGCACAGAGCATAGTATCAACACAACCGATCCCATGTGCTGGTAAGTGTCTAGCCTAACCCCGGCGAGGTAGTGATGAGGCTAGGACCAGACTCCAGATAAACCTGTGTAGATATATACACAAGTACAACAGAAAAACAGCAAGAATAAACAATTTAAGCGGGGAAAGGGAACATGCTTCAGGGGCAACAGATAGAAATAAAGTATTAGGAATAATAGAGTGTTCATCTATAGTGCAGCTTCTAACACAAAATAAAGAAATAAGACAACTTTCATATTCATCTCATCTTTTTGCAGGCGTGTAACCCGATCCCATTTCTCAATATCTCGTGGTAGGTGTACCACCTGATCCCATTTTAATATCACTTGTGGTAGGCGTACCACCCGCTCCCTTTTCAATATCACTTGTGGTAGGCGTACCACCAACTCCCTTTTCAATATCACTTGTGGTAGGCGTACCACCCGCTCCCATTTCAATATTATCTGTGGTACGCGTACCACCCGCTCCCTTTTAATATCACTTGTGGTAGGCGTACCACCCGCTCCCTTTTCAATATCACTTGTGGTAGGCATACCACCCACTCCCTTTACCTTCAACACCATACATAATAAAATCCCAACAAAGGATCAATCAAATTAATAACTTTCCGGCATGGGAATAATCAAATTAATAATCTTTCCGGCAAGGAAAACAATAACAACAAGTCAAATATCTCGACAAAGGAGAGTCAGCTATAACCAGTCCTATTCAACTTCTATTTCGCACAACTAGTACCAATATTCAGTCACAACTTTCATAGGATCAATCAAGGATACACAATTATCAAATTAAGACTCACGGTCATGCTCGACACCAACGCATGGATACTCGTCACTATGCCCATACGTCATACTCAACACAAAACAAGTAGCCATTATGACTCAACTCCTAATACCTCAAGCTAGGGTTAGACCGAATACTTACCTCGATGCTTTGAACTCAACTCAAGCCTCAACTATAGCTTTACCTCGTTATTCTACCTCCAATCCGCTCGAATCTAGTCACAAGTCACTTAGTTACTTTAATAAACACTAAATGAATCAATTTGAATGCATAAAAATAAATTTTCCAAAGTTTTTCCCAAAAATTCAACAATTTCCCCGGGCCCACATGGTCAAAACCCGAGGTTCGAACCAAAACTCGGTTACCCATTCCCCCACAAATCCAAATGTATGATTTGTTTTGAAATCGAACCTCAAATTGAGGTCCGAATCCCCAATTTTAGAAAAAACTTAGGTTCTACCCAAAACCCTTAATTTCTCCCGTGAAATTTTTTGATTTTAAGTTGAAAACATGTTAAATGATGTTAATGATTGAAAGAAATGAGTAAAAATCAACTTACAAATGATTTGGAAGAAGTCTTGTTCTTGAAAAATCATCTAAGGAGTTGTGTTTGAGAGTGGGGTGAAAATGGTTTAAAATTCGACTAAGTGTAAAAATATGTAGTCTCCAGATATGGGAATTGCGAACCCTAACCATTTATGAGAATTGCGAGATTTTGTTCGCATTTGCGCACACTGGCCAAAATGGGGGGCTTTGCATTTGCGACCAAAAGTGTCGTATTTGCGAAAAGCCAAGTTCCGAATTTGCGAACCATTTGATCGCATTTGCGAACTCAGCACAATTTCCCCTTCCCCGCATTTGCGATGCCAGGCTCGCATTTGCGAGGCCCGCTTCACAAATGCGAAAATTCTAGAACTGAAATGCCAGATTTTCTCTAAGTTTAAAAATGCAGTCCGACACCTATCCAAAACTCACCCAAGCCCTCGGGGCTCCAAATCAAATATGCACCCAAACTCAAAAATATCCTACGGACTTATTCGCGCGATCAAATCGCCAAAATAATATCATAATCATCGAATTAAGCCTCAAAATCCGTGATTTCTTCCAAATTTTCATAAAACATCATATTTTTATTTTAAGTCCGAAACATGTCAAACGACGTCCGTTTTCAACCAAACTTTACAGAAAGTGCTTAAATTATATATAAAACTTGTACCGGACGCCGAAACCAAAATACGGGCCCGATACCATAGTCTTCTAATCAAATTTCATCTCCAATTTCCTTAATTATTTCCAGAAAATAATTTTACACAAAAAATTTATTTCTCGGGCTTGGGACCTCGGAATTCGATTTCGGGCATACGCCCAAGTTCCACATTTTCCTACGGACCCCCCGGGACTGTCAAATCACGGGTCTGGATCCGTTTACCCAAAATATTGACCGAAGTCAAATTTATTTATTTTAATATCAAAATTTAGCATTGTTCGCACAGAATTTATTTTTAAGCTTTCTGGCTACGCCCTTAGACTGCGCACGCAAATCGAGGCAACCCTAAATGAGGTTTTCAAGGCCTCGGAAGCACAGAATAAATAAAAAAATAAGTTATGACCCTTTAGGTCGTCACATATTTATAGTCCAAAAATAAATGGACCATCTAATAGGTAATTAACGTCCAAAGAAGACCATCTGAGAAAGTAACGTTAAAATGCATTAAATTGAAACGTTAAAATGCATTAAGAATTGAAACGTTAAAATGCAATTGTTTTTTCTCAAAAGTTAATGAAAACTTATCAAATTAAACACTAAGAAAACGGTTATACATGCAAGACCAATCTTTGGTCAATTTCAAAGTTTTAAAAACATAACTGATTTTGATACCCATTTAATGTTAATAAAATATTATATTCAAAGTTATTTTAATTTACTTTTACACACATTAAAATATATTCAAATTAATATGTCTAAGAAAGACCCATTAAAAGAATGAATCTAGACATCAATTTAAATATTTTTTTTGAGATATTAAAAATATTATCTTTTTAACATTCCGCACATAATTCTGCAGCAACCCTTGCTGTCACTTCCAAAATATGCTCAAGAGTGGAAGGTCAAAAATACGTAATGCTTTTGGTCACATATTTTCCTTTTATCTTTTACTTTCTAGTACCCTTCATGGTAGCAAACTCAAGATTTGAAGGTTATTGGAATATTTTTTATTCAATCTAAACTTGCTTTTTACATATATATATATATATATAT
>MU681602.1:150055-162295 GCA_026770625.1 Nicotiana glauca
ATATATATATATATATATATATCCCACCATCCCGTAGCCTACATTACAACCAAATAAAATCCTACTTGATCCTAGACTGAATGAGCACCATCCCGTAGCCTACATTACAACCAAATAAAATCATACTTGATCCTAGACTGAATGAGCTCGATTAGTAGAGTAATACACTATGAGCAAGCCTATGGTGCATCTTTTGTGGCATATGAATGTTTTATATATATATATCCCACCATCCCGTAGCCTAAATTACAACCAAATAAAATCGTACTTGATCCTAGACTGAATGAGCTCGATTAGTAAAGTAGTACACTATGGGCAAGCCTATGGTGCATCTTTTGTGGCATATGAATGTTATTTATAAGAGTGAGTGAACTCTTTCTATGTTGAGTTCCTAATTGTTCTTAAATTTTATTGGGGGGAACTACTTTCTTTTGTTGTGTGAGGACACTTGATTCATAAAGAAAAAGTAATTTCAGTGACCTCTATGTTAGAGTAAGTGGCTGAATTGTGAATAATACGTGGTACTTGTGAGTCAAATCTTGAGCTGAAGATGTTGCACTTTTGTGCTTATTCTATTTTAAATATTTTTGATGTGATGAGTTAGAAAAATTGCTTAAAAGGTCGTGTCTATATAAAGTGTAGTTTGATTGCTCGAGAACGAGTAATGGTCTGAGCGTGAGGTGTTGATGATTCACTATAATTACGTATTTTAGTCGCTTATTACACTCTAATTTACTGCACTTTAGCTTTAATTGCTAGTGTTTTGCACTAATTGTGTATTTTATGTCTTACAGGAGTGATTTCGAGATATGTAGATATTATAGAATTAATTCAAGTGATTTGGAGCTTTGAAGTTTGAGTAAAAACCCAAGGAATCAAGCCGAGATCATGTTCGGGGATCAATGGATGATAGTTAAGAATAAAACGACGAATCAAGCGGGCATACGATGCATTGTCTAGTAAAATGCACATAAATTATCGCTCAAAACTCCGTTTGGGCTCCACAATATATTGTTGGAAAGATATTTGAAAGGCCTACAACTTTCATATTTTACATTTACCACTGAACCCATAGCCTAATTTAGTCTCTGGGTTCAAACACAAATATATAACCATATTTTAGTAATTTTCCCTAGTATATTCCCTGGTTATGTCGAAAGTTATGGGTTCAATTGTACCCGTATCCATAATACAAGATCCGCCCCTGGATGAAAAGAGTACAGAATTTTCTGCTTGTGACGTAGTGGACTTGCAAAATATAAATTCTGGCAATGCCAACTTCAAACACAAAAGCTGAAAATGCCGAAGACAAAGTTGAAGTGGAAAATGATTCCAATAAAAACATATCTTACAGCCAGAAAAAAGAAATTGACGTCCTCAAAGCCTGAATTGATAAATTTTTAAACTTTACTGCTACTTGAACGATTTTGACTATTTCCCTAGAATATTTTTATTAAAAAAAAAAAAAAAAAACTAGCCAAAAGTTGCCAACGAATCTGCGTATGGGATATTTTGTTTCTAAACCTCCACCTTCACAGGAGATTAAACAGTAATTAAGTTAATCATTGATGTAATATTATGGCATAGACGGAAGCTATATGTACTTCCATGTTTTCTCAAGCTTTATACGTATCAACTGGAAGAAAAGAACCAATGCAAGAGGATTTGAGTTCATTCTATGTCTCCTTTCCTTTACTCATACATATGTTACAACATACCCGGCGGAAGCAAGCATACATTCCAGGCATCAAATATACGTAAACTAGACAACACAATAATAACAGGATTAGAAGCACTAACCTATTGAAATAGTTGCACAAATCCTCCAAACAACAAGAATCCAGGCCTGTAGTCTTCTGCTATTTGCCTGGTAAAACCTTTGAACGACTTTGCTTTTGGGTGGGCAAGAACAATACAACTGAAAGGTAAATTATTAGGTGAAACTAGTCTTCCTTTAATAGATTTGAATTAAGCCACAATAGGGGCACAAAACGTGTAGGATTCTGCAAGTAGAATCCCATTCTAACTCAAAAGGATAACTTTTCTCCCAAGCTACTTTTTACCCAAGTCTGTCCAGATTTTTACTAGGTATAGCAGGGACCACATAAATAATAAGAGGCTACTAATTATAGTATTAACTCGAAATTAGCATGAACTAATTCTTACTATAATTAATTACAATTTATTCCACTAAAGAACTTCAATTAAACTCCTCAATATGAATTTCAAAAATTTATTAACACTTATTTTAACTCCACATGTTAAGATTTCAAGTACTAGTTAATTAAATTAAATCACTGAAAATTTAATTCAATTAACTAATTAAATCATTTATAATTCCGCTTAAACCATTTGAAGTGATGGGTACAAAATCCACCGGCCGGTTTTCACATGAAAACTTATAAGCTTACATAAAGGGGTTTTATCAAACTCAAAATCGAGTTATGAATTCTATCAACTAATTATTATTTCACAAATGTATATTCGTTATTGTCCAATCTATTAGGCATACACTAACTCTAAATAGAGTCGCACCTTTTGATAAATTAAAATAATAAATAAATTACATTGATCATAATAATTATATCAAGATTAGGAATATAAGATCATTTAATGAATTAGAGAAAATATTTTATATATTCAGTAAAAAAATATCTTTTCTCTACTTGATCCGTTCAATATACATTGAGTATACTAGCACAAGAAGTTGAGTAAAACTACTCCCATAATCAAGACAAATTATACGATAATCTTGTGCTACAATCATCAAGATATTTTTTCTAACAATATCTTTGATTGTGAACATAATTTATTAATTATGAGAACCAACAATTTAATCTTCTGTGCATGAGCTAAGACGTCATACACTAAATTGTCTACTACATAACTAAAAGGACATACATGTAACAAATGATCTATTTAAAATAGTACTTTATTAAATTGAATACATTAAATAAATAATTGTTCCATAAAAAATAAAATATAATACTATGTCTAAACCGCATGGTTAATAGTATATTCCAACAATCTCCCACTTAGACTCATAATCATGCGTCTAGTACTCTAACACCCATTCCTTCTATATGCTTGTCAAAAATCTTCTAAGTCAAGCTCTTTGTAAACGGGTCTGCCAAATTGTCCTCTGACGCAATCTTCAACACTCTTGCATCACCTCTCTGAGTTATGTCGCAAATTAAGTGATATTTACGCTCAATCTTCTTACTCCTTTTATGGCTTCTTGGTTCCTTTGAGTTTTCAACTGCACCACTATTGTCATAATAAAGTACAATTGGTGCTCGTGTCACAATAAAGTACAATTGGTGCTTGAACTAAAGGAACCACATTAAGCTTTTTCAGAAAGTTCCTGAGCCAAGAAGCCTCTTTCATTGCCTCAGATGCAATCACATATTCGGCTTCCATGGTGGAATCCACAACACATGATTGTTTGACGCTCCCCCAACTTATGGTTCCACCTCCTAAGGTAAAAACATATCCTGAGGTATATTTTCTAGAGTCTCTATCTGACTAGAAATCTGAATCAGTATAGCCAATGGGTGCAAGATCACTTGAGTGATACACTAACATACAATCCCTAGTCCTCTTCAAATACTTGATTATATGCTTAACAACAGTCCAGTGTTCTCGACTAGGGTTAGACTGAAATCTACTAACGATGCCAACAGCAAAGCAGATGTCAGGTCTAGTACATAGTATAGCATACATAAGACTCCCTACAGCAGAAGCATAAGGGACCACATTCATATTTTCTATCTCATCAATCATTTTTGGGGACTGGTCTTTTGATAGAGAGATTCCATGGCTAAAGGGGAGAAACCCTTTCTTGGAATCTTGCATGCAAAACCTGGTGAGAATAGTATCAATATAAAGTGCTTGGGACAAGCATAATATCCTTTGCTTGCAATCTCGCATAAGCTTGATCCCAAGGATATGTGTTGCATGTCCCAAGTCTTTCATATCGAAACGTGATGACAACCATTCCTTTACTGAATTCAATATGCTCACATTATTTCCTATGAGAAAAATATCATCTACGTACAAAATCAAAAAAGTAACTTTATCTCCATTCCACTTCTTATAGACACAAGATTCATTTTCACATTGATCAAAATCGAAGGTTTTAATCGATGCGTCAAAACAAGTGTTCCATGCCCTAGAAGCTTGTTTCAATCCATAAATGGATTTCTTTAATTTACACAACATGTGCTCATTATAAATTTTTTTGAAACCAACTGGTCGTGCCATATAGATGCACTCATCAAGACTTCCATTTAGAAAAACGGTCTTGACATCCATTTTCCAGATCTATAATCGTATTGAGCAGCAATGGATAAGAGAATCCTAATGGATTTAAGCATGGCTACCAGCAAAAAGGTTTCCTCATAATCGATCCCTTCTTTTTGAGTAAACCCTTTTGCAACAAACCTAGCTTTAAAAGTTTGAACTTTCTATCCACTCCTCTCTTTTTCTTATAGATCTATCTACAACCTATGGGTTTGATTCCAGTAGGAGGTTCTACAAAATCCCAAACTTGATTGGAGCACATGGACTACATTTCAGATTTCATAGCATCAACCCATTTATCAGCATCTATATCATGTAGTGCTTCGTCGTAATTAATAGGTTATGTATTAGGCTCTTTGGGGATTCTATCATAAGATTATCGCAAGAGCGCA
Source organism: Nicotiana glauca (assembly GCA_026770625.1). Classification (NCBI taxonomy): domain Eukaryota; kingdom Viridiplantae; phylum Streptophyta; class Magnoliopsida; order Solanales; family Solanaceae; genus Nicotiana; species Nicotiana glauca. The sequence goes on from MU681602.1 coordinate 154,750, forward strand.
AACGGAGAGGTTTTCTAATAATTCTTCCATTACTAGCCACTACAGGTGGAGGCTGATTTTGTTGTTGAATCACAACATCATTTTCTGGAGCTGAAGCCTCAATGTTATCCTCCATACCTTGCGGTGCTGAGATATCATTAACTTCTTCCTGGAGTGCAGGCTGCATAATAATTTCAGGTTATTCAACAATCTGAGGTTGCTCAACATTACTCCCACTACTTTGGGGTAGTGAGATGTCAGGCAATTGTTCTTGTGCAATCTGCCATCTATTGACATTTCTCCCACTACAATAATGCAGTGGTATGTCAATACTGGCTTCCGGGATACGTTCTAGGGATGAGTCTTTAGTTACTCCATTATTTATTTCCTATAAAACTAGTTTACTTTTAGGAATATGGTTCGTTAGATAGTCCTCTTCTAAAAATTTGGCATTTGTCGTAAAACTTACTTTCTTTTCTTTGGGACAATAAAACAAATCGCCTTTAGTTCCTTTTGTATATCCAATAAAAATGCATACTTCTGTCCTTGATTCAAATTTATCCGCTTTCCCTTTCAGCACATGTGCTGGACAACACCAAAACCAAGTATGCCATAAACTTGGCTTGCACCCAGTCCATAATTCTACTGGAGTTAAAGGTACTGACTTTGAAGGAACCAAATTTAGAATGTATTTTGTTGTTTCTAAATCATACTCCCAAAAGGATGAAGGCGAATCGGAATAACTTAACATTAATCTAACCATTTCCATAAAGGTCCTATTTCTTCTTTCTGCCACACTATTTTGTTGTGGTGTTCCTGAGGCAGATAATTGAGATGTTATTCCATTATATGATAAGCATTTTATGAATTTCGCAGAAAGGTATTCACCACCATGATTAGATCGCAATGTTTTGATATAATTATCATGTCGTTTCTCCGTTTTCGTCTTAAATTCTTTGAATTTCTCAAAGCATTCAGACTTATGTCGCAACAGATAAATGCATCCGTATTTTGAGTAATCATCTGTGAAAGTCACAAAATACTCAAAACCACCTCTTTCTTGTATATTCATAGGGCCACACAAATTAGAGTGAATTAATTCTAGCTTATCACTGGCTCTATTTCCTTTTGAGGGAAAATGTCTTTTAGTCACATTTCCTTCTAAACAGGATTCACATATTGGTAGTGACTCCACTTTCAATGAACTCAAAGGTCCATCAGAGACCAATATCAAAATCCTATTTAGATTTATATGACCTAGACGTAAGTGCCACAAATAAGTTTGACTCAATTTAGAAATATGTTTTCGTTTATGTGGTAGATTAATGTTATTTAGTTCTTTTGGTTGTTGTAGCATATGAGGAGATATATCCAGAATAAAAAGTTCATGTACTCTAGAAGCAATGTAGATAAAATGTTCATTAAACTAAATAACATCAGAGTTATTAGCAAAATAAACATTATAACCAACATCCATTATTTTCGAAACCGAAATCAAGTTCCTTCTAATAGAAGGTACATAGAGAACATCTTTTAAAACTAAAACTCTATCACTACTAAACGAAACTCTAATATCTCCTAAAGCTAAAGTTGGTGCTGGCTCGCCATTGGCTTGAAAAATGCAAACTTCATTCTCACTCAGCCGCCGCATTTCTTGAAACCCCTACAAAGTAGTATAGATGTGATTAGTGGCTCCCAAATCTACACACCAAAACAAGTTTCAATGACATTAAATTTGAATTACCTTGCTTATTCAATTTTGGCAGATAAGCAGGGCATTGCTTCTTGTGATGCCCGGGTTGCTTGCAATGATAGCACTTGACTTTGGACTTTTTCACACCAGCCGCACCACTAGGTGCCAAAACCTTTTGAGCCTTTTTCTTTTTCTTAATGCCTTTCGACTCAGAAACCAAAGTTTTCTCAACATTGAGTGTTAAAACTGGAGCGTGTTGTTTGATAATAGATTCTACCGCTTGCAGCTCATTCAACAATTTTGCTAGTGACAAATCCATTTTGTTCATATTATAGTTCAAGCGAAACTGTTGAAAACTGTCATGCAGAGTCTGCATGACCATCGCAACTTGAGACTCCTTATCAATCATAACTCTGAGGACCTCTAGTTCATTTAGAAGACTCATCATCTTCAGAACATGGTCCCTGACCGATGATCCTTTAGCCATCTTGGTGTTCAAAAGGGTTTTCATGGCTATCTGCTTAGCTGCATGATTTTGCTCACCGAATATCTCTTTGAGACTTTCGAGCATATCATAAGAAGACCCGATAGGCTGATGCTAATGTTGCAAAACATTCGCTGTAGAGGCAAAAATGTAACATCGTGTCATAGGACTTAGTCCGATCATCAGTAGCATTTTCATATTTTTCTGGGCGCTCCTCAATAATTACAAATTTGTAACCTTCAGCAGCTAGGACAATATCAAGGTTTCTTTTCTAGTCAACATAATTTGGTCCTTCTAACTTGTTTTGGTTCAAAATTGAGGTAAGTGGGTTGAATGAAGACATGATTAATCTGAGAGATATTCACATTAAATAGATCATTAGTTATGTATTTAGAATAATTAAATTTAAAACAACACATTACACATATAACCATGCTCATGGAATGGTTAGATTCGTTAGGGAAACTTAATTATTCATGCAAAATATAAGAGTGATGTAAGATATTAATCCCATAAATTTAAACAGGACCAACTCAGATGGAGAGTAAACTGTTAATTTTAAGATAGGTAAATATCACTTTTATAAACTCTAGTTTCATTCAATCAACATGTAACTCAGTTGGAGAGTTAATATAAGTAATTAAATAACTAGAGGCAAAAACTACAGTAATCATCTATAATGAATTTATCCAATATGGAAGAAGACTTACGTCAACATATAAATTCATTATATTACTGTAAAACATGATTAGAAATGATGGAAATTGAACCCTAACATCATAAATTTCTTTTAAAAATTTTCAGAAATAGTAAAATGGCCAAAAACCCATCTAAACATCTCCGAATGCCAACAAACCAATATAGCTCATGGGCTTATCCCATAATTATTGCTCACTGGGCCGATTCCGAAGAACCTACCAAATTTGAGGTCAATCGGAGTATGACAGAATTTCAGAATTCTAAAATTTATAAAATTCTTTTTTTGGCGTTTTAAGGGTTTTTAATTATTCTGACTTATTCAAATCACATAATATATTAATGTATATTAACACATGATTTAAGAACTCAAAATAATTTTTTTATTTAATAAAAATGTGTTTAGACAGAATTGTAAAAAACAGTATGTTTTTACTAGTCAAAAACACCATTGTTCATAATTCTGTATTATAATCCAAAATTACAAAACTAATATCATACAAAGCAGTCAAGTTTTTATTAATAAAAAACTGTGATTATGGACAGAACGCAACTAAAACAGATTAATTGTATTAATTTACTGTTTATGCATATGCATATTAACCCATAATTACATAATTAATAGCATTCAAAAAACAGTCATGTTTTTATCAAAAAAATTGCTATTAAGCAAAAACGTAATTTAAACAGTCTGTTATTTAAATATAACATCACTGTTTATACATGTATATATTAATTCATAATTTCAGAATTGCAGAATTAAGATACTAATAAATACAATCACGTTTTTAACATAGAATAATCATCCCAAACATGTATCAATAAACAACACGTTTTAATATTACTCTATGCATGTTGGATTATATTATCTAGTTATATGTAAGACGACGTCTGATACCAATTGTTAGAATATGTGCAGTGGAAGCAAGCATACAATCCAAGCATCAAATACATTTAAACTAGACAATGCAATAATAACAGGATTAGAAACACTAACTTGTTGAAATAGTTGCACAAATCCTCCAAACAGCAAGAATCCAGGTCTGCAGTCTTCTGCTATATGCGTGGTGGATGATTTTGCTTTTGGGTGGGGCAAGAACAATACAAATGAAAGGTAAGTTATTAGGTGAAAATAGTCTTCCTTTAATAGACCCGAAATTAAGCCACAATAGAGGCTCAAAAACGTGTAGGATTCTGCAAGTTGCTTTTTACCCAAGTCTGTCCAGGTTTTTACTAGGTATAGCAGGGACCACATAAATAATAAAAGGCTACTAATTATAGTATTCATTCGAAATTAGCATGAATTAATTCTTACTATAATTAATTGCAATTTATTCCATTAAAAAACTGCAATTGAACTCCTCAATATAAATTTAGAAAATTTTTTTTATTTTAACTCCCCATATTAAGATTTCAAGTACCAATTCATTAAATTAAATCACTGAAAATTTAATTCAATTAATTAATTAAATCCTTTATAATTCCGCTTAAACCATTTCATGTGACGGATAAAAAATTCACCGGCCAGGTTTTCACATGAAAACTTATAAGCTTACATAAAGGGGTATTATCAAACTCAAAACCGAGTCATGGATTCTATCAACTAATTATTATTTCACAAATGTATATTCGTTATTTTCCAATCTATTAGGCATACACTAACTCTAAATAAAGTCGTACTTTTTGATAAATGAAAACAATAAACAAATTACATTGATCATAATAATTATATCAAGATTAGGAGTATAAGATTATTTAATGAATTAGAGAAAATATTTTATATATTTAGTACAAAAACATCTTTTCTCTACTTGGTCCGTTCAATATACACTGAGTATACTAGCACAAGAAGTTAGAGTAAAACTACTCCCATAATCACGACACATTATACGATAATCTTGTGCTACAATCATCAAGATATTTTGTCCAACAATATCTTTGATTGTGAACATAGTTTATTAATTATGAGAACTAACAATTTAATCTTCTGTGCATCAGCTAAGACTTCATGTACTAAATTGTCTACTATATAACTAAAAGGACACACATATAATAAATGATCTATTTAAAATAGTACTTTATTGAATTGAATAAATTAAATAAATAATTATTTCATAAAAAATAAAATATAATATCATGTCTAAACCGCAAGATTAATAGTATATCCCAACAACATAACCACTTAAAAGTCTTCTGGGATGTTTACTTATCATGTTAAGAGTGCTCTGGAAGCCTAAATCATTTTCAAAGCTTAGCAGGGTAAAACTCAATAACCAACTACAATCTGAGCATAGACAAAGTGTCAAGATCCCTGGCATTTTGTATCACATAAATTTATTAACTTAATACTCTAATATTCAAGATATGTAAAATGTATCTGCTTCCTCAATTTTCTGGTCCAAACTTTTCTGAATTTTTCCTTATTTATTAATAACAATATATGAAATAGAGGAAGATCAATATTGAGCAGCTTGCAGTTTAAAAGTAGTTGGAGTATTTCAAGTATGCTCCCAATTTCATTTAAGGCCGCTATAGAAACTTTATTCGACTATAATTATAGTATGGCAAAATCCTGTAATCTCAATTCAAGAAATGAAATCAAACAACAATACCAAAAAATAACTTACAGAAACAGTCATTGAGCTAAATGAAAATACTAAATAAGAGTGGACCTCATGAAACTCTCCTTCGCATGTAGCTGGGCAACTTTTGGGTGAAACCCTTCATGCGTTATCTTTACTTGGGGGGGGGGGNTTATTTTATAAAATTTAATCCATATCAATTTTTGGATTAGTCTATTATGTATAATCAAAATTAGACTTTGCGAAACCGTCCCAATGTCGGTTTCTTTTCGTTATCGGTACGATTCGGAAAATATTCGGTGTATGGGTCCAAACTTGACCAATGACGACCAACGACGAGCATGGCGAATGAAGGGTTCTCGTTGATTCAATGTCCTGTTGGAGATGACCTTAAGGCAGACGAAAGACTATACGACATTTGTAACAGTGTAGGCCCACTAGGGGACATTAGGAATATTCTTTCGAATATTTTTGTAATTTGTCTTTTACTACTTAGAAGGGTTTCGCTCCTTGTATATACAGAGGGGAATAACCTTGTAAAAGGGGACCCGAATTTTGGCTGTAATATTACTTACGAACGAAAAGATTCCATAGGAGGTTATTTTGTGGAATTAAATCAAGAAAGAAGTCTCCACCTTATCTATCTTTCCTTCTAGAGATTATTACACTTAGCTAAGATTTACCCTTCATCTTTGATTGATTTATTCAAAACGGCTTCAACAACTTTTGAGTCAAACAATTTGGCGCCGTCTATGGGGATTTCTATAGCAGAAATCTTAGTTTTCATCTAGATTCTCAAAAAAATAATCACTTTTCTTGAGCTTCATAAAAGCCAACAATGGAGGGAAAGGGAGAAGCGAGGCTAAAGACAATAGTGGGTGTCACAAACAACCTCCCAAATTCCCTCAACGAAGCCAGTGGAGAAGACAACGGAAATGCAACACCAAGTGCCACACCTGAGGGAGAGATCTCACCTCCCCCGATTGGGGATCTAACGATCCTGCATGAGAGGGAAACCTTAACATCCGCAGTAGGAGGAACGCCACTGGCTGTCAAAAGGCTACTAGAAGAATGGTTGACAAGCACCTTGAGCAAGATGCTCGAGAAACCCGTTCGGAGAGATACCAAAGACACGTTACCCGCAGAAACCGCAACAGCTGCCGATGAGCCAAACACTACACGAATAGGTAACGACCGTACTGTTGCTGATACAAGTAATGATGCGCTCACACCCATCCTAAAGAAAATGGAGGAGATAGAAAATGAAAACAAAACGCTCAGCGACCAGATGAAAGAACATCAGGAAAGGGTCGATAAAATATCAGGCGCTCTGAAGTTTTTACCAAAACTCGATATGGGTCGATTCATCGAACAACCATATAGCGAAGGGACAGCTCCCCATTCTATTCCAAAAACCTTCAAAAGGCTGCCATATCTGAAAATATATGATGGTACAACGGACCTAGAAGACTACCTAATCCATTTCGTTACTGTGGTAAAAGGTAATGATTTGTCAAAGGAACAAGTCCCGTCTGTACTGCTGAAAAAGTTCGGCAAAACTCTGATAGGGGGAGCGCTGACATGGTATTTCCAACTACCATTACGGTCGATATCATCATTCGAAGAGATGGCAGAGAATTCGTCACTGCTAACGCGGGAGCGAAAAAGGCAGAGGCACGGGTCAATGATATCATTGCCACTAAGCAAACGACGGGCGAGGGACTTTGGGACTTCTTAGCCCGATTCAATAGGGTAAGGATGAGCCTACCGAACGTGTCAAATGAAATGACAGAAGCAGCCTTTCAAAATGGGCTAAACAAAAACTGGTCAAAATCAACCAAAAAGCTACTAAGCAGACTCATGAAATAACCCCTACCACGTGGGAAGAGATCCATAATGCCTATTGCGTCGGAGTGAGGGCAAGCAAGGATGACCTGAATGGCCCGCTCTAGCAATTAACATCAATCCAAACCGAGACAAGGAGAGAATGCCGCAATAATAGTCGAAGGGATCGGATACCACATTTTAATTGGGAAAGGAAACAGCCGTATATCCGAACATCCAATCCACATCCTCCACGATATACAGACGCTGCACCTTGACATGCTCCCC
>MU681602.1:162781-178472 GCA_026770625.1 Nicotiana glauca
CCCCCCCCCCGAAACAAAAGAGGTATGCCTCCACTATTATCTGCTCATAACTTTTGTATCACTCCTTCAGAAATAGTGTACGCATTAGAAAAGCTCGGCACAAAGGTGTAGTGGCCACAAAAATTGAAGTCAGATCTGATCACCAGGAGGTTGAATGTTCTATGTGAATTCCACCAGGAAAGAGGACACAAGATCGAAGATTGCATAGGTCTACGAAAAGAAGTGGTAAGAATGTTAAATCAGGGATACCTGAAAGAACTGTTGAACGACCGAGGAAGGGCTAATTTTGCTCATGGATGTGATCAACCCCAGGTAACTCCAAAACCACCATCACCAACTCGTACCATACAAATGATTATTGGCGGCGGCGGCGACACAATAATCAACCATGCGAAATTCACCACCACGCATAAACTCAAACAGACCGTTGCCCACAAATGGTATGCCGACCTCGAAGACAGTATCAATTTCGATAAGTCGGATACCAACGATTTGTCTTTCCCTCACTATGATGCCTTGGTTATAACTTTACGCATTGCGAATACTAATGTAAAAAAGAATAATGGTAGATGATGGAAGCGGCGCGTGTATTGTTCACCCATAATTTCTCATGCAGATGAGGCTCGAGGGTAAAGTAATACCACGCTGCATAACACTAACGGGTTTTAATAATGCAGTAGAGCGAACCTCTAGGGAAACGACATTTCACGTCATGAACCAAAAAACCGCCTATAACGCCATCATAGGACGACCATGGATACACGCCATGCGCGCCCTCACGTTGAGCTTCTATCAAGTAATTAAATTTTCCACCCCATGGGGGATATTCAGCATCCAAGACGAGCCACGCACCGCCCAAGAATGCTATCGAATAGCCCATGACTGCACATATACCAAACAACTAAAAGGGGAACTACGGAGCCATAGCAATCAGCCATGTCGGGAAACAAACCCGTCATACAAGTAGAAACCATCAAAGACTCGGACGTCGTAGAAGCTTGCAAAGCAACCGTAGAAGATCTTGATCCCGTTCAACTGTACCATATCGATAGCACGATAAAGGCCCATGTCGGGCACAACCTCTCGGAACCAGGTAAATATCATGAGTTCTTAACTAACAATACCGATTTTTTTAACTTTTCCCACTTAGATATGCTGGGAATCCTAAGGGATATCACCCCACACATGTAAAAAAGAAGAACGGGAAATGGCGGATGTCCATTGACTTCACCGACCTAAATAAAGCATGTCCGAAAGATTCCTTCCTTCTACCGCACATCGATTAACTCATCGACGCAACAACATGACACTAATTATTGAGCTTTTTGGATGCCTACTCCACTTACAACCAAATCCTAATGGCCGAGGAAGATCAAGAAAAGAACAATTTCATCACTCACCGGGGAACGTACTGCTACAAAGTAATGCCGTTCGGACTCAAGAATGCATGAGCGACATATCAAAGGTTAGTCACCAAGATATTCAAAGAGCAACTCAGTAAGACCATGGAGGTTTACATCGATGACATGCTAGTAAAATAGATAAAGAAGGAGGATCACATTGGCCATCTAAAGGAGGCCTTCGAGATATTGAGCTAGTACGGGATGAAGCTGAATCCCTAAAAATGCACCTTCGGTGTAACTTCAAGAAAGTTACTTAGTTTCCTAGTATCACAAAGGGGTATCGAGGTCAAACCGGACCAGATCAGAGCCAACGAAATACCAGAGGTACTGACCAGCAAAAAGCAGGTGAAAAAATTGACAGGGCGAATAGCCGCCCTGTCGAGGTTCATCTCACGATCGTTGGATAGATGCCACAAATTCTTCAATCTGCTAAAAAAAGACCACGGACTGCAATGGAATGCAGAATGCGTCAACGCCCTGAGAAAATTAAAAACGTATCTATCTTTGCCACCCCTACTCATCAAGGCGGACCTAGGGGAATGTCTACTTATGTATCTAGCGGTCTTTGAAGTCGCCGTAAGCACCGTCTTGGTCCGCTAAAATAAAGGTATGCTATCTCCGAATTACTATATCAGAAAAACTTTAATCGATGTCGAAACGAGGTACCCTCACCTTGAAAAACTAGCTTTGGCATTAGTCGTAGCTTCACAAAAGCTTAGACCATATTTTCAATGTCACCCCATAAAAGTGGTGACAACCTTCTCCCTAAGGGGTATCCTACACAAAGCCGAATCATCGGGTAGGTTGCCAAATGGGCCATAGAACTAAGCGAGCACGACATAACATACCAAACAGAAACTGCCTTTTTGTTGCTGATTTTAGCATAGAAATATTGCCAAAAGTAGAGCAGGAAGTGCTTCGCACTTCCATGCATACCAACCTCTGGTTCCTCTTCACCAACGGTACTTCTATTCCTCGGGATCGGGACTGGGACTTTTCCTCGAATTTCTTTCAGGAAAAATAATTTTCCAGTACACACGATGCCTCGAGATGACTAAAAATGAGGTCGGATATGAAGCTGTGATCGCAGGATTGAAATTAGCCCTCAAATACGGCGCCTGACGACTTATCCTCCATTGCAACTCTCAACTCGTGGTAAACCAAGTCATCGGGACTTTCCAAATCAAAGAATAGACTATAAAATCACTAGTATCACAAACTGCTTCCAGAATTCGATGAATGCCACCACGATCAAATACCTAGGGCGCAAAATATTGAAGCGGACAACCTCGCCAAGTTAGCGACATCCACAAAAACTATCAACAAGGAAAACGTGGTCACCCTTCTCCATTCCGCAATAGATCACGTCGAGGTACATTTTGTAAGACTAACTTGGGACTAGCGCAACCGTCTCGTAACATATTTTCAGGACGAAACGCTCCCGCAAGATAAGAAAGAAGCCAAAAAGCTTTAGATACAACTTGTAAACAACGATCTCTACAAAAGAACGTTTCGCGGCCCCCTGGCCAAGTGTCTTGGGCCAAACCAAACAAGGCGAGTACTAGAAGAAGTGTACGAAGGGAACTACGACACCCATACTAGAAACTGTGCCCTCGTCCACTGCCTCATCCGTGCCGGATACTACTGGCCCACAATGAAAAAAGAAGCCGCAGACTACGTTAGAAAATGTGAACAGTGTCAGAAGTACGCTCCTATGAGACATCAAGTAGGGGAACTCCTTCATTCCATCACTTTACCGTGGCCATTCATAAAGTGGGGGATGGATATAGTCAGACCCCTCCCAGCCGAACGAGGTAAAGTACGTTTCCATTTATTTTTAACTAACTATTTTCAAAATGGGTGGAAGCAGTTGCATACACACAGATATGCGAGAAAGAGGTCATCGCGTTCATATAGAAAGACATAATATGCCGTTTCGGTATCCTTAAAGAAATCAGCTGCGACAACGGACCTCAGTTTGTTAGAAAGAAAATGACCGAGTTTCTCTAGAAATGGGCACATCAAACGAATACTCTCCACACCGTATCATCTCGCTGGTAATGGTCAAGCCGAATCATCCAATAAAGTAATGCTGAATATATTGAAAAAGAAGCTTGAGGACGCCAAGGGGTTATGGACCGAACTACTATCGAAAGTATTGTCGCATATCGCACCATACCAAAAACTAGTATGGGTGAGACGCTATTTTCACTAGTCTACGTGACTGATTGAGTAATACTTGTGGAGGTTGGAGAGCCTAGTTTGAGATACTCCAACAAGAGCGGACCGAGCAACAATGAAAGCAGGCTACAAGATCTGGATGAAGTCCATGGAGAGACATGGCCCACATAAGAATGGTAGCCTAGAAGCAACTAGTGGAAAGGTACTATAACAAGAAGGCCAGAGTGCAACCACTCAAAGTCAGAGATTACGTCCTCAAGGCCAACACACAAGCAGCAAAAGACACTAATGAGGGAAAACTGGGAACGAAATGAGACGGACCATACAAAATCACAGCCGCAACAAACAAAGGAGCATTACAGTTGGAAATAATAGAGGGAAAATTGCTCCAAAACAACTGGAATGTCGCTCATCTTAAATATTTCCACTTCTGAAAGAAGCCGCCACCTAAGTCGTACTTTTTTTCCCTCATCCGGGTTTTGTCCCAATTGGATTTTCTCGGTGAGGTTTTTAATAAGCCGGCAATAGAGACGTCTCGAGGTTCGAGTATTGTTCATTACCCCGCCCATCTATATGATCTCTGGCGCGAAGTAATGAAAGGACTGGATATAGATAGTCAAGTCTCTATTGTATGTACAAAGTCATCATGCGGTTCTTACAAGAACATAATCAAATCTCCATTGTATGTACAAAGTCGACATGTGGTTCATACAAGAAGATAATCAAATCTCCATTATACGTACAAAGTCGGCATGTGGTTCTTACAAGAATATAATCGAATCTCCATTACATGAATCAAGTCGACATGTGTTTTCCTGCGGGAACACAATCAAACTTCCAACGACAAATGGCTAAGGCCATCGACAAAATATGAGTTTGACTTCGTTTGAACTACGACGAGATACTACTTCGGCGACAGTTCGAAGCAACATCCTAATGGCAAAGGCAATGGACAAAGCATGAGTTGGACCTCATTCGAGCTACAATGGGATACTACTTCGACGACATTTCGAAGCAACATCCAAATGGACAAGGCCATCAACAAAATATGAGTTCAACCTCGTTCGAGCTACGACAGGATACTACCTCGATGATAGTTTAAAGCAACATCCCAATTGCTAAGGCTATAAAAAAAACATGAGTTCGACCTCATTCGAACTATGATGGGATACTACTTCAATGACAACTCGAAGCAACATCCCAATGGCTAAGGCCATCGACAAAATATGAGTTTGACCTCGTTTGAACTACGACGGAATACTACTTCGATGACAGTTCGAAGCAACATCCCAATGGCTAAGGCCATCGACAAAACATGAGTTCAACGTCGTTTGAACTACAACAAGATACTACTTCGATGATAGTTCAAAGCAACATCCCAATGTCTAAGGACATTGATGAAACATGAGTCCGGCCTTGTTCGAACTACGATGGGATACTACTTCGATGATAGTTCGAAGCAACATCCCAATGGCCAAGGCCATCGTCAAAATATGAGTTCGACCTCGTTCGAATTACGACGGGATACTACTTCGATGACAGTTCAAAGAAGCATCCTAATGGCCAAGGCCATCGAAAAATATGAGTTTGACCTCGTTCGAATTACGACAGGATACTACTTCGACGATAGTTTGAAGCAATATCCCAATGGTCAAGGACATAAAAAAAGAGGGAATTAACCACGCCCAAAAGTTAAATTGACTCAACAGCTTGGCAAGTACCCTGGATACCATAGAAATTACAAAGAGCAACAACCCATCAACAAAATGAAGTCTACATTGTACAAAATATTATTTACACTGATCCTTATAAAACGGGCTCAAGGATGCCCCCTCCACAGAAGCCCCAAAGCAAAAGAAAAACACAAGCAAAAGGCTACACATCATCCCCGACAGGGTAAGCATCTTTGTACCAAGAGTCTGAAGCAAAACAGTTTGCCTTATCCGAATTCATATCATCTCCATCAGGAGTATAAGGGTCATACCCGCATGCCTCACGAGCAGTACAAGTTTTATTCTGCATGGTTTGAAGCTCCACCTTGGTTGCCCTCCCCTCGGCGTGGAAAGCCTTGTACATGTTAAGCCGAGCCTCAGCAAGAACCCACAACTCATATAAGCGACGAGGCACGACCCGATCGGCTGAAGTATGGGACGTAGAAGGTTGAGAACGTTGAGTTTCATCCCCCTCTCTCAGCGAGGCCACTTGCCTATTCAATACAGACAGCTCTGCCTCCAACTCTTTAACCTGCCCTTCAAGCCCCACAACCTTAAGATTGGAGGCATCCCTCTCTCCGGTTAGTTCCAACCTAGAAATACAGAGGCCATCCTCCAAAGACATTATTTTAGAAATAGTCGTCGCCCGCTTATCAACACCAATGTCCAGCTCGCCCTTAAGCCCCTCAATCTCCACCATCTTAGCACTCAATTCTGTGGTCAAATCGGCCATCCTCACTTGTAAATCGGTATTCTCGGACACCACCCCCTACTCAACTCAAGCTCATCCTCTATCACCTTAAGGGAGGCCTCAAGCTCACTACTATGGGCGATAGCCTTCATGAGCTCCTCCCGCTCCTTTCTCTCTTCAACCTTGCATCTGGTTGGTCCTCCCTCTGTTTGAGCCCTTCGGGAAACAACTGAAACTCCAGGTCCTGAGTATAAATATCGGCCATCACATGATGCTTATCACGATACTGTTCATACTTCAATAACATCTTCTCATATAGAGCTATCCTCCTCCTCTCCCGATGCTCGCGCTCGGTCTCCATGATGAGGATCTATTACGAAAGAAAGTGATTAAAAATAAAATACAGGTCAAAAATCATTGTACAAGCCCAAGACGAAAGGAAAAGAGAGGAGCTTACTCGCAAAGCCATACCAGCGACTTTTTGAGACAACTCCACATCACTCATTGCCCTGAGCTCATCGTTTTCAGGGGCAACATATAGAGGAGCCAAAACAGATGCCACTTGCTCATAGTTTGACAATAAGTTATAGTCCCCTAGGATGACTATGTGGTGATCAGGCCCCTCCGCTCTGACCTCCACGTGAGTATGGCGACCTACGAAATTGTTGATCTCCTCTGAGTCGACATCTAGACCTGAGCTGTCACCCTCGATACAACAGCCTCCAACATTGGACGATGCGCTGCCCTTGACAAAACGTATAGAGCCGACTCCTAGGTAAACCCCCTCTGTTTGAGGAGATCTCCCCGACAATATGGCATCGTCCATGAATGTGGGCACAGGTTCCATCTACAACGCCCTACTTCTATCAGCGTCAATAGCCACACCCTTCCCACACTCTGTCCTTCTCTTTTTTCTCGATAACGGCTCATCCCCATTGGAGGATTCGTCCAAAGGGTGGGGGCCGACATTAAAGAAGCCTCCTCTTTCACGACCACGACTAGAGAAGGGACTTCTAATTGAACAGGTCGAGGATGACCTTCTTGAACAGATTTACTCAAAATAAATTGCATGGCCGCAGCGGCAATAGGCTGTCAAAATGCGGGAACTGGAGCCCTCTGCCTGGAAGCTCCTCGACCTGCCATCGTGAAGAAGTCGAATTAATAGATGACAATATATAACCAATAGAGTGGTAAAGGGAAACACACTCACCAATTGGAACTTTAGGGCCGTAACGCTTTACAAAGGAAGGCAAACCTCATGTTTCTGCTGCATGCGATAACCGACGAGCTACCCAATCCCTTATACCCGCAATAAGGTGGGGCGAACGTCCCATAGCTACAAGAAAGAAGTAAACCAAATTTATAATATATACAGACGAATGAAGAATAAAAAAAGTGGCGACACTTACGAGTCTCATTCCATCGCTCCGGGAATTCGGTGGAGTCAGAAATGATATGTTCGGTTTTGACAAAGAAGTACATATGATAAAACTTGCGACTGACTTGATCATCTGTCCCAACCACCAACTGTTTAATGCCACGGTGCTTCAAATGCACCATGGTACCTCTGTGGAAGCTAGGTGTGAACAGGTGCAAAAGGTGGTGGATAGAAACATTACACTCCGCCAACTCTGCATACTTGGTCAATAGTAGAAGCACCTTAAGAGTATATGGCGAACGCCACGCCGGGAAAACGTGGCAGAAACTACAAAATTCTTCTGCTATGGGGAAGAGTGGAAAAGTGTAGCCAATCGCGAAAGGGCATTCGTATAAGGTGTAGTACCCAGGCCTATGGACATCTACAAAGTCTCCCCCCGCTAGAATCATGTCAATGTGAGTGGGAATGCTATATTTTATACGAAAAGTGTCAAGGTGAGATTACTCCATCTCAGAAAGTACGAGGCCATGAGTGGGAGGGGGATCTTTGAGGAAGTCATTTCGAGACGTAGGGTGTCTCGGTAATAACTCCTCCACCGTAGGGAGACTGTCACCCTCCTCTACCACCGTATCTTCACCGCCTGAAGGGAGCACCGTGGACAATGGGGTAGACTCAGTGACCCCATCATGAGAATAATATGACCTTGGCATGACTTTGTTCAGAGATGTATCAATGCAAAAAGAAGAAAGAGGAAGAGACTGCGAATAAAGAACGAGAGAAGAGTCACAGAGTAGCGCTGGAATCGAAGCATCAAGCCATTAACTCCTGCCTCGAAAATATGCGTAGTGATGATGCATGTAAAGATGAAATCATCTCCCAGTAAAGTATATTACTCAATGTATTACCAAGCACACAGATCGTCCCTCATTGGCCATGTCGTAACGCCTCAAAGGGTCAAATTTCTCCAAAGGAACGCATGCGGTCCGCTTATCGAGGATGCACCTAGTTGTATCCTCGACAAGCGGAGGGACTAACTGTATGGGTCCAAATTTGAACAATGACGACCACCGATGAGCACAACGAATGACGGGTTCTCCTTGATTCGATGTCCTGCGGGAGACGACCTTAAGGCAAACAAAAGACTACATGACCTTTGTAACAGTGTAGACCCACTAGGGGACATTAGGAATATTCCTTCGAATATTTTTTGTAATTTGTCTTTTACTACTTAGAAGGGTTTCGCTCCTTGTATATATAGAGGGGAATAACCTTGTAAAAGGGGACCCAAATTTTGGTTGTAATAGTACTTATTGTTGGCCCAAGAACAGGTGAAGTTTTGAAGATTGACAAAAGAACTCAAACATGGACCAGGTCCATCTTGTGAAGCACAGTCATGATCAACCCATACATGTGAGATGCATGTGACGGAGATAAGTCCTACTAATCAAGCAGCAATATCTTCTGATCTGATCGTAAAAGGTTGCATACTGGATAAGGGGAGAAAGTCTCCTTATATGAAGAGAACACAATCTAGGATGAAGATAGTATTAGAGTTTGAGATCATCATGAACTCTTCCATGATAGAAGAGCATCAATTGAATCTCAATCAAATTCTGATTACTAACCTATTAAATGATAATGTTGTTCTCTTTTATAGGTAATGCACATACGCAGAAGTAAAACTTAAATTGAGAGCAAAAGATCAAGGCAATTTTGTAAGCAATTTATATGTAATTTGAGTGTGAACTCCTAAAGCTACCTGAACGAGATAGAAGAACCAGTGGCAAGTGTCTATCTTTTATTCTAGTTCAATTGTAGTAGGTGGTTTAATATTATACCTTTTAGCTTTCGTAGAAGGCAATTTTATTAGGTACCTAGAGTATTCAAGTTTGAGTTAACTTGATGTTGTCGCATCAGTTGAGGCCGTGTGCCACAATAGGATTAGAGTTAATCCTTAGGTTTCCAATGAGTTTTTGTAAATGCTGTTTTGGCTCAGTGATTTTAGTGGAAGTTGGAAAAATCCTACTGAGTAGTAGGTCGTGGTTTTTTTATCATTTGAGCTAGGTGTTTTCCACGTAAACATATCTGTGTTCTTTATTTTCTGTATTTATTAATCCGCAGATAATAGTAGTTGGAACACCTAGAAGAACCAGGTTCTTCTATAGAGTAGTTAAGTGAAAATTGGGTACCACACAAATCACCCTCCTCTTGTGCAGTATTGATGCTTAAAACATCAATTGGTATCAGAGCGAGTTATCCTTGAAGAGGTTAACACCTTAGGAAAAGATCAAGATGAGTGCACCACCTAGAACCTGGGAACGAAAATCCACTGTTAGACCTCCACTCTTTAATGGTCAGTATTATTCTTAGTGGAAGAACAAGATGAGAGACCACATCATAGGAAAAGACTATGAACTCTAGGACATAGTCACTGATGGTTCCCTGGCAACTACAAAGAAGAATGATGAAGGAGTGAACGTGCCAAAGACAAGAGTTGACTACACTGCTGAAGATTTGAAGAAATGGGAGAAGAAATGGCTTGTGTGTGGACTGGGTCTTGATGAGTACAGTAGGATTCAAAGCTGTACCACTGATGGGAAATGTTGCAAATGGCTCATGAAGGAACTCCTCAAGTAAAGAGATCAAGAGGAACACTGCTATATTTTCAATATGAGAATTTCAGTATGAAGGAAGGAGAAACTATGCAGGAGATGTACACAAGATTCACAACATTAACAAACGAACTTAAATCTCTTGGGAGAATTATCCTTGAAGAAGACAAGGTTGCGAAAATCTTGACAAGAGTTTTACCAGTGACTTGGGAGAGCAAAATCATTGCTATTCAGGAATCCAATAGCATTGCTACCCTCAAGTTAGAGGAACTGATTGGAAATGTCACTGCCTATGAACTGAGGAGGCAAACTATGAAAATGGATGCACCCCAAAAGGAAAGAAGTCTGACTCTTAGAATAGCTGAAGGTGCAGATCTAGAGGATGATGAAGTGGCTATGATCCCAAGAGATTTCAAAAACTACCTAATGAGAGGAAAGGGGTCTTCAAGAGGTACAACCTCCAACAAACCAAGGCCTCCTGAGAAATAGACTAACAAGGTTGCTACAAATATGGTAAGATTGATCATATGATCAAAAACAGTCCTTAGTGGAAAATAGAATGGAAGAAGGAAGGGCTGAACGAAGGAACAGGAAGAAGGAACATGTTTAACCCAAAAGGAACTAAGTATCAACAAAGGCTATGGTTGCTGCTTGGGGAGAAACCTCAGATGAGGACTCAGAAGATGAATCTGGAGATGAACAAGCACTTATGGCCATCGGAGAATCAGATGATGAACAAGAGGTAAGTGTCCATCTTCTCAAAGAAGGTATTAAATTTATGTCTAAAGAAAAGTTGTCTGAGCTATTGCTAGACTTCATTGATGAGTCTGAGATAATTAACAATAAGAAGGATGATCTGTCTAGGCAGCGTGCAATCTTAAAAGACAAGTGCAAAAATCTAGAATCTAGGGCTAATGAGATTGACAGTAAAAATGCCGAGTTAAAGAACCATGTCCTTGAACTTGACACCAGTGCACTAGAACTTGGGAATGAAAATTTAAAACTGAAACTAGGAATAGGAAAGAAGAAAGATAATCACACACACCTTATCTTAGAAGAAAATTTAGGAAAAATAAAGGATGAGTTGTACAGAAAGGGTGAGCAGATAAGAGTTTTAAAAGAAGACCTAGGGAAGGTAAAGCATGAACTAGATAGAACTTGCAAATGGAATAAGACTTCTGATGCACTTTTCTGGCTACAAGAACATCACAGTAGCAACAAAAAAGGACTTGGCTATGGGACTCAGGCACCTAAGTAGGACCCTAAAAGCAAGTACCTCACTCTTCTTGAAAACAAAATTTTCACTCATTGTGGCAAGACTGGTCATTACAAAAATAAATGTAATGCAAAAGAAAATGCTAGTCAAAAGAACAAAGCTTTTGTTCAAGAAAAATATAGGCAGCCTAGGTGGGCAAAAAGGAGTTTGATTTACCCCTTTTCCTATAGAAAGGGACCCAAACTAGTTTGGGTTCCTAAGACTAACCCTTGATTTCTTTTTGCAAGTCCAAGCGAAAGGAAGCAGCCAAATATGGTACATGGATAGTGGCTGCTCAAAATATATGACTGGAAGCAAGAACCAGCTCCTTTCACTTCAGGACTTGAATGGAGGTAATGTCTCCTTTGGAAATGGGAAGAAAGGTGAGATTATTGGGTTGGAAAGGTAGGTAAGATAGACTCTCACTCCATTGAGAATGTCTACTTGATAGATGGCTTGAAGTATAGCCTAATCAGTGTGTCACAACTGTGTGACGGAGGCAACCGTGTAGCATTTACCTCTACCAAATGTTTTGTGATTAACCTTACCATCGATAAGAATGTTTTGCAGGGAAAAAGAGTTAACAATATTTACATTGTAGATTTGTCCACTCTTTCAGAAAATGCTCACTTGCTTAAGTGTGTTGGATAATGATCCCCTCCTGTGGCACAAAAAACTTGGTCATGCAAGTCTGAATCAACTCAACAAATTAGTCTCTAAGGACTTGATGATAGGGATGTTTAAAATCAAGTTCAAGGAAGACAGTTTGTGAGGCCTGTGAAAGGGGGAAGCAGGTAAGATCATCCTTTAAAAGCAAGAAAATGGTAAGCACAACCAGGATGTTAGAACTGGTTCATATGGATCTCTGCGGTCCAATGAGAATATTGAGCAGAGGTGGTAAGAAATATGTGATGGTACTTGTTGATGATTATTCTAGGTTTACCTGGGTACTATTCTTAGAATCTAAAGATGAAGCATTTGACATGTTTACTGCTTTTGTTAGAAAGACTCAGAAACAATTAGGAAATCAACTTGCATCCATTAGGTTTGACCATGGAACTGAGTTTGAAAATGCTAAGTTCACTGAATTTTGTGATGAGCATGGCATAGATCATAACTTCCTTGACCCTAGGACTCCTCAACAAAATGGAGTAGTTGAAAGAAAGAACATGACACTTGAAGATATGGCTAGGACTATGCTTCTTTCTAGTAAATTGCCTCACAGCTTCTGGGCAGAGGCTGTAAAGACTGCATGTTGCATCATCAATAGGTGCATGACTAGACCTCTTGTAGAGAAGACTGCCTATGAGTTACTTAAAGGAAGAGAGCCAAATATATCCCATCTTAGGGCATTTGGATGTAAGTTCTTTGTGCACAATAATGGAAAAAACTCCCTAGGTAAGTTCGATCCCAGAAGTGATGGGGGAATATTCCTGGGGTATTCTTCACATAGCAAACCATATAAAGTGTTCAGTAAAAGAACTTTGTGTGTAGAAGAAAGTGTGCATGTAGTATTTGATGAAACTAACATTCTTTCTGAGAGACAGGAACATGAAGATTAGGCTATTGGGCTGGTAAGAGATTTGACTGAAGTCACAGCATAGGCTAAAGTGGCACCAAAAGAAGGAACAAGTGATGGAACAGGTTCTTCTATCCAGGGAAACCTGACAGGGGGAACTGATCAAAGAGGAACTAAAACAAATCCCCTAAAGAAACCTGTTCATGACCCTATTCCTCAGCATCAGAACATGGGAGAAACATCTAGCAGAATCAGTTGGTTGTGAAACCTCATAAGTATCAAAGTTCTCATCCCATTGAGAACATAATCATAATTTTTACCTCTGGAGTCAAAACTATATCACAATTAAAGAATTTGTGTGCTTTTGATACTTTCCTATCTCTTATTGAACCTAAAAATGTTGTTGAGAATTTGCAGGATGCAGATTGGGTAAATGCAATGCAAAATGAACTCAATTAGTTTTAGAGAAGTCAAGTTTGGCATCTAGTTCCAAGACCCAAGGACAGATCAGTCATTGGCAACAAAATGGGTCTTTAGAAACAAACTTGATGAAGATGGAACTATTATAAAAAATAAGGCAAGACATGCGGTACAAGGTTACAACCAAGAAAAGGGTATAGATTATGATAAGACTTTTGTTCCAGTTGCAGGACTTGAGGCAATAAGACTCCTCATAGCTTTTGCAGCACACATGGAATTCAATCTTCATCAGATGGATGTCAAAAGTGCCTTTCTAAATGGATACCTAAAAGAAGAAGTGTTTGTGAAACAACCTCTAGGTTCTGAGAGCAGGGAATGTCCTGAGCATGTGTACAAACTAGACAAGGCTCTCTATGGAGTGAAGCAGGCTCCTAGAGCATGGTATGAACGACTGTCCAAATTCCTGCTTGAACATGGGTACAAAAGAGGTAAAATTGACAATACCCTATTCTTAAGGGAAAAAGGTAAGGATCTCTTTGTGGTACAAATATATGTTGATGACATAATATTTGGGGCCACCACTTATAAACTAAGTAAGGATTTTGTCAAACTAATATGGAGTGAGTTTGAAATAAGTATGATGGGTGATCTTAACTTTTTCTTAGGCTTACAGATCAAACAAAGCCCAAATGGAACCATGATCCATCAGCAGAAGTATGTAAAGGAGCTGATCAAAAAGTTTAAAATGGATGAATCAAAGGAAATAGACACCCTCATTACAACTGCCACTAAATTAGATATAGATGAACCTGGTTCATCAGTTGATCAGAAGTTGTATAGGGGTATGATTTGTTCACTTTTGTATCTTACTGCCAGCAGACCTGACATAGTCTTCAATGTAGGGCTTTGTGCTCGCTTCCAAGCTAATCTAAAAGAGTCTCACTTGATTGCTTCCAAGAGGATACTGAGATATTTGAAAGGCAATACTGATGCTGATTATACACGTTTTCTTGTGGATAGGAAAAGGACCTCAGGTATGGCTCATTTTCTTGGTTCATGTCTTGTATCATGGGCTACTAAAAAGAAAAAATTAAGTGGCCTTATCCACTACTGAGGCTGAATATGTTGTTGTTGCCTCTTGTTATGCTCAATTGTTATGGATTAAACAGCAGCTGATAGACTTTGGTATTGAAATAGGTTACATTCCTATATTTTGTGATAACATTAGTGCTATAATTATGACAAATAATCCTGCTCATCATAAGAGGACTAAGCACATAGATATTAGACATCACTTCTTAAGAGATAACTATGAGAAAGGATTGATCTCCATACAATTCGGTGCTACTGATAAATAAATTGCTGACATCTTCACTAAAGCACTGAGTAGAGAAAAGTTTGACATGAACAAGATGGAATTAGGGATGATTAAGATCACCTAATAGGTCCCGCTCAGAATGCACAATGAAAAAAGTATTATGAAAAATATAAAAGAAATTTGGCTAGGAACTCTGAACTTGTGTAAATATCTAGATTAATTCTTACTCAGCTTTATACTTTAATTAGTATACTCCTATGACATGTGTTTATATGACTCACTGATCTCTTACAAAATTTTATCTATTATGGCATGTGAGGCATGTTCAAGAGAATTCTAAATGAAGAACCAAGTTCATCAATATGGGTTCATATGAAAGCTAAGGTATATTTTCTATACTCTAAACAATTAGAAAGATTAATATTTAAATCATGAGCAAAAGTCCCAAAATTGTTCAATTCCTAGAAAATTCTACCCATTAGCTTTGAAGTAGTTCCGTCTGCCTAGAACTCAAAACCGAAAAATTTGCCTAAAATCTAGGGAAGATAAACTGATCATTCAAACTCTAGAATTTCAGGTTGATTAGACCTCTACTTTACCAATGCAAAAAGCTACCGTTACCTATTAAATATGTATTTCTCTTTAAATACACATCATTTCTCCTGCCATCTTAATAATTCCAAACCGTCAAAAATTCTTCTTCACTTTCACTTGCCTTCTTCTTCAAATTTCTAATTTCAAAAATTCTCTCAAGAAACCAACAAGGATGTCTAACCCACAAGACAATCCTAGAAATCCTCCACCACCCACTCCCTCAAATTCAACCACACCTCATCCACCCAGTGCATCTCCAAAACCTAGACTGCGAAGGGTGAAAATGCTTGCTCGAAGACTGTAGCGCATGGGGCTTTGAGGAAGAAATAAAATGAGAAGTTGAAAGCAATCCAAGCTCAAAACTCCAACTCCAGCTCTGATTCTGAATCATATTAATCTGCTACTAAAGGGGAAGGACCTGGGCCTTCTGGCTCTGAAAAGATTCAAGAATCCCCTTCTAAGGTACGTTTATCTATGACTGAAAATCTAGAGACTAGTTTTGTTTTGGTTGAACCTGTGAGCACGTGATTTTTGCCCTATAAGAGAAATACTCCCAAAAATTCAAAATAAAACAATTTTTTCTTTGTGTGCAATTTTTAGATTTTTCG
>MU681603.1:14395-31375 GCA_026770625.1 Nicotiana glauca
AACTAAAAAGCTTGAAGGCAAGCCTTAACAAAATAGAAGGTTTAAACTTATGCTCATTCACGTAACCATAAGAAACAGAGGCAGCAAAGTTGTTACGCAGACAAGGAAATTATAGAGTTCTTTACAAAATACTAATTCTCGAACTCAGGTATATAAAATTTCTTATTTATAATTATCCTAAAGTATTAGTAGGTAAGAATTGAATAGTTAATTCTCTTATTTCTCTGTAACAACATTAAATTTCATGTTTAGGTGTGAAAAATTGGAAATAAATTAGAATGCACATGTTATTGTAGAATCGATTATTTGATTGGTGTCAATTGGACTGGGGCCTACGTATTGGCTCGAGAAGTTTTGAGGTGAGTTGATATAACCCTTTTCTAAAGTGGTTTAACTCATAAATGCACGCACACAAGGTGCTTGATGAATTGCTTAAAAGAGTTTATATTTACTTTAATTGGAGCGAGTGAATGCCTATTAACTTAGAATTGTTCTAGCAAAAGTTTAAATGATTTATTGGGATATATGTGCATAAATTTTCAGATTTTTGTGTTATTCTTATATGTTATTTTCATGTTGAAAATTTATGAAGAAGCAAAAATCCTTAGAAATACTTTTAGATGTTTATTTCATTCTTATGTCATGCTTTACATTTAAGGATACCAGCATCATCACGTACATGATGTTCCAAAAAGAAAAGATTTAGACTTGAAAAGTTACAAGAAGAAGTTTTAGAAAGAAAAATATTTTTGGGAATATCTTTTATTCTAAGAAGGGGTCATCGTCCAGGTTGAGGGTCCTGACCAAGGCGTTGAC
Source organism: Nicotiana glauca (assembly GCA_026770625.1). NCBI lineage: Eukaryota > Viridiplantae > Streptophyta > Magnoliopsida > Solanales > Solanaceae > Nicotiana > Nicotiana glauca. The sequence goes on from MU681603.1 coordinate 15,212, forward strand.
TTCCTGAAACTACTTGTGCCAAAGTAGGAAGCACACGAGCCGAGGGTCTCGTTGCTGAGAATTTATTTAGCCATGCTAAGGTATGATACATTAGAGCTGAGAACCATGAAGCGAGTGGCACTTCGTGGATTGGGCCTATTCGATCAGGTTGGGATCGAACCCGTGCCAATCACACGGTGACTGAAACAGAATTAAGCCAGGATAGTTGGAACTCCCAAAGTATAAAGTGAACTTTTTTTATAAGAAAGAAAAAGAAAAGAATTTCTTTTAGAATATTCATAAACTGCTATTATGCAATTATTTTAGAATTATTCTTATAAGCTTTATGTTTTACATGCATTTAGAACATTTGCTCGTAATGTATATGTTATTAAAATTTTGCCCCCTGTTGTTGAGACTCACTGAGTACAATAGATGGTACTGACGTTCTCTTTTGGGTACCTACATTGGTCTGTACAACGTAGGAACCAATTTTGCAGGCGAACATGCTACGAGTTAGGACTTCCCTCTCTTCCAGTGCTATTGGTGAGCTCCACTTTTGTTCGCGGAATATTCCTTAAAGTCATATTTATCTAGTTATTTCTTTATTTACTTAGATAACTGGTCAGGAAATCTCATGTCCTGAGTAGTGCATTAGTTTATTAGTAGAGGCTTTATAGACATAGTCGTTGGGTTAAGATTCAGATATTTTTTATAATAACTTAACAGTATATCAGTAGTTACTTTGAATAAAAATTTGGAAGATTATTTATTTTAAATGTTTAAATTAATCAAAAGTAATTGGTTACAATATTGCCTTGTTGTATATAAAGTTTGCAGTTATAATAGATTTGATAAGCTCGGATGGTTCGCTGGTCATGTTTAGTGATCGAGTGCTGGTCACGACTTGTTTAGAAAATAGGTCGTGACAAACACCATCCTCCAAAACGACGGGTGAACCTGTGTCAGGGTAACTTGACATCTCATACAAAATTCGAGCACGACTCTATCAAGGGGGCCCAACGTAAAGGGATACATATATACGTTCAAAAACCCCTTGACGTGAGTCATGATGCTCTCTTCCGGGGAAGGTACCTGCAGTTAGGGGTGTACATGATGAGGTTTGGTTCGGTTTTTTATTAAACCAAAATCAAACCAATTATGTCGGTTTACTAAATTCATAATCAAATCAAACCAACATAAATTCGATTTTTTAGGTTTTTTATTTTTTTTTCGGTTTTTCTTTTTAGTTATATTATTCTGAAAAAGAGATCAAATAATCACCAATTATCCGCATGATTACTATTTTTCTTAATAATATATGAGGAATACCAATTATTCGTATAAATCATAATGCCAAGACCTTCCATAATAGAAAATAACAACAAACATGCGATAAAGCAAAGTACTGTAAACTTGATAAACCTCAACACTAAAATAATCACCAATTATGTGAGCAAAATGACAAGCAAGAAGCTTGTGTGATGTGGGGGAATGATTTTTAATATTTGGGGTTCTTTGATTTTGGAATTGGAACATAGGGAAGATATGGAATAATCTATTTTATTATTTTTTGTCTTGTTAGGTTTTAGTTTGGGCTTGATATTTAGGTTATGTAGATAGAATCTACTTAGTGGATAGTGAATTTACAAGACCACAAATAAATAATATCTCAAGACATTAAAAACTATAAAATAGTTCAGAAAATACATACAAATTAGATTTTAATGATTATTTTTTATGTATAAAATTTCTAAAATTTATTTATATATAACGTCGGTTTGGTTTAGATTCGGTTTGACTTATTTTTTGTTAATGCCAAACCAAACCAAGAGCGATCGGTTTTTTATTTTCCAACACCAAACCAACCAAACCAAACCACAAGTCGATTTTTTTCTTCGGTTTGACTTGGTTCGTCGGTTCGGTTTGGCTTGTACACCCTTACCTGCAGTACCACTTCTTCTCCCCATCCGCAGTCTTTTCTAACTTCCTCAAGGGGGTCATTTCCTATCGAGGAAATAAACCTCGATGCATGCTCTGATGGCCCTGAACATTGGGAGGTTTTTCTAACTCAAAATCCCTCCTTGTGACAAAGCAGCTCAAGGTTAGTTCACCAGAAACCGGTGGTGTACCACCGATCGAGCACGAAGCAGAGGTGGAACTCTCCTCTCCGTGGTGAATGGGTTTGGACAAAGCAGCCATGGCTACGGTAAAATAAGAAAACGGAAGGTAAAGGCTTGGGCGAAAGCTTTTGAAATGGTAAGAGAACTAGTGCAAAAAAGAGCTCTACAGAAGGGATATTTACTCAAAGTAGCAGAGTCCTCAGGTAAGAAATAAGCAAGTGCATATATAGAGCAAGCATCGACTGTTCGCCTATCCTGAAGACCAATTAATTTTGACCATGACAGTGTCGTTTTTGGGAAATATACCAGTGGGACCACCCCGGTCGCTTCACAAACGTGGCACATAAATGATACTACCATGCGACACTCGGGAGCAGTTGCGACCCTGAGGATTTCTATTGTTACAAGCATCGATTCTAAAAAGCTATCGACCTAATCTCGAGACGGTGCCCGATCTCGAGGGGCCCGACTACTTCAAGTATGGGCTCCAAAGAGCCAACATCAAAATTCAACATGCTAACTTTGCATAAGCATTAAAAATAAATTCGAAGACTAGGAGCATAAAATTATTTACATTGCCAAAAATATATCCACAAGGGGAGTTTTTACAAGACCTTTTCCCCCGAGAAGTTCATACACCAAAAATAAAGGAAAAAGACGTGGGTCTACTCCTCACCGTCACTAGTCTACGGATTATCTCCGGAACCCTCTTCTGAAGTGGCCAAGAATGCTGATTCTTCCTCCAAGTCTTGGGCTTCCTCAATCTCAACTGAGAGATTGGCTCCTTTAGCGCTTGCCTCTTCGAGAGCTTGCCTCCTTGCCTTTGCACAAGCGTAAGCAATGGCCCGAGTTAGCTTCTGCTCGGCCCCCTGTGATATTTCTCGGTCTTGTTCATTTGCAGTAGCGGCATCCTTCTTATATGAAGATGCATTTTCCTCGGCTTCAGCTTTGGCTGCCGGAAGTACCTCAACATCTTCTTGAGCACTCCGAATAAGAACCTGGATCGATTCCAACTCTGTCCGTAAAAGTTCACTCTCTGAGGTTGCGGCCTCATTTTGCCTCCTCACCTCGAGGATCTACGCATTCTTAGCAGTAATCTCTACTTGAAGTCGCCCCATGAGGGCACCTTTTTGCCCAATGTGCAAAGGCAAAACAAGCCAGTGAGCATCAAATTATAAGAATAAAAATGTGAGTTCATGGATGCCATGGTACCTGCTCGGCATGGCCAGCCCTTTCCTGGCACACTCCTTCTAAACTGGCTTGAAGCCTACTTAACTCTTCCCCTTTTCGGGCAGAGGAGATCCTCGACTCTTTTAACTCCGAGGTAATATTATCAACCTCCCTAAAGGTCTCCTCTCACCCCCTAGAAGCTTTGGGTTCAGGGCCTCCAGAGCCACCAACAACGGGATCATCGACGCGGACTGTACCATGTCCGACTTGGAACTCAGGGGCTGTGCCCGCACCCTCTTCAAGGGTCTCCTCAGCACATGGTTGGTCTACATAGACCACTCTCAACCCAGCAGCATGCGGATTATCTACACCTCGTCTCGTCCTTTATACCAAAGGGCCTTCTTCATCATCATCACCTTCATCCTCGGTACGATAACTTGCCATAGAAGCCGAAGCCAAGGCCGTGACGTCGATCTTAGCTGAATATCCGGTCGAAGCTTCCTTCTTCCTTTTTTTACCCTTGCCAGGCTTCGAGGTGCCTTCTTCACCAGCAGGAGCCGGCCTCATTGAGACTCCATCCCTGAGTCCTACACAAACGTAAAGCATCAAACTTACCAAAGATACCCATAAGGAAACCTAGTAGACATAACAGTAAAAAGCATACCGTGATTCTTGGTTGGCCACAACTTCCTGGCCAAGTCATGCCAAGAACGATCAAAATAAGGGAAAGCGAAATCCAATTGTCTGATCCATCCTGATATATCCTAAACCGCATCAGGGTACTAAATGGTGGCTGCATAATCAAAAGAAGGTCACTTTTTCAGAAGTAGATAAAAAGGCAATAAAATATGATTTGAGGTAGAGCCACTTACGATTCATATTCCACTCCTCCGGGAATGGCATCCTATTAGCTGGGATAATGTCCGAGGTCCGCACTCGGACAAACCGGCTAATCCACCCCCGATCCTTGTCCTTGTCAATGCTCAAAAAGAATGTCCTCGCAGATTGAGGATGAAGCTTGATCAAACCCGGGAAGAAACGAGGGCTCTATAATTTGATCAGGTGATGGAGAGTCAAGGTCATACCCTCGACCTTGTTGGAAAAGTATCAGAGCATATGAACTATCCTACAGAAAGAAGGATAGATCTGACCGAGTGTCACTTAGTACTCATGGCAGAAATCGAGGATCACTGGTTTTATCAACGGAGAAGAAGGATCCGAAGAATCTGCGGGGCCTAAAGTAAACGGGTATGTGTATACACTGAGGAAGCCAACCTTATGGTCCACTATGCTCTCCCTAGAATTGGGGATTTCTACTAATGTTGCCTTTCCCTATCGACGGTCTTCTTTCACTCTTTCTGTATCGGTCACCACGTTGATGTACCAAGATACATGCTCACATCGGCCTGGTGTAGCAAGAGGATTTTTGATGGAAAAATCGGACGGAGTATCAAATTTAGTAGGAGTACATTCCTCGACAGTTGGGGGCACTTACGGTTTGCCCTTCGATGAGCATGACGAGGAGGCGGCGCCCTCCCTCTGAGGTACTGTTCTAGAATTTCGGGCCATAACTATAAAAAAAGAAGGGTTTCCGGGGACTATACAATTTTGAAGATATTGTAAAGTATGAATTGCAAGACGATTGAGGTATTTATAGAAGCCACATATGAAGCGTTTGAGAAGTGGAAAAGTTGAACCAATAGCGGTTTAGGGGCTTCTCGGTAGTCGTGTTGACAGCGACTCCCACGCAGCTTTTAAGTTGTAGCATTTAAAGCTCTGATGGACTCACGTCATAGTAGTAGGTATTGAATATGCGAGAATTCAAAACCATTTCTTATCATCTTCATTATAAAAAATGTGGGGACTATCTATATACGGCAAAAATTAGGGGATTCGATTTTGTGATCTTTGAGGCACCTCGTGAAGACCGCCCTAGAGGGCTCGAAGTTCAGCTCGGGATTCGACCTCGAGGGTTCTCGATGATCGACCTCGAGGCAGTGCGAATCAGCAGCTATGGTGAACTGATGGGAGGTTCCCAATGCACGTGACTAGAACTGACCAAGTCTATTAGGCTAGTTCAAGCCCGTAACATGGCATTAAATGACTGTACTAGCCCTATATCTTTCTAATAAATGAATTTGTACTATGTTGAGATTCCCCCTCATGTATAAAGGGGACCTTTGTCATTTTGTAATACAAGACACCACATACAATATTGAATACATGAACATTCTCTGCTCTCTAACTTAAACACATCCTCCCTTGATTCTATTATTCACATTTATCGCTTACATTCATTGCGTTCTATTAATTGTTCTTTATTTATTGCTCATTATTGATCATAAAGAGCCTTCATCAAAGCTCTCAAAGCTGTTAGTCCTTTATCGGCTGCCCGTAAAGAGCTCAACCTCGAGGCCTCGTATAACCAGGCTCAAGGTCTCGATTCTCAGCCACTCAGTTTGCTTAAACATATCGTTTTTAAGTTCTTACCTTATTTTTAGTATCACACTTAACATCTATTGCCTAACAACTAGCATAAAAACAAATCACATATTTTTAGAACTCCAAAATCAAATCTAATTGTAATTACCATTTTCAACGTAAAAAGATCCTCAAACTCATTTGTTTTTTAGATAAGAAGAGAGGGAAATGTGGAGCAATTTTGTGTTTCAAAAATCAAATACATTTCCATAAATAGATCCAAGAGAGAGACCGAGTAGGGTCTATTCTGTTGCTGCCATTTTCATTTCATTTCATTTTCCTATAAAAACCCTTTCTAACTTTCAACAGTCACTATTCATTACTGTTGTTTATAATTTGTAGGTCCAAGTTCTGTTCCAAGGGTTTTCTCCTAAAGGGTTTTAACTTTCCCCCCCAAAAATTTCTTGCCATGGAAACAACTCCTTCTTCTCAGCCAAAGAAGCGTGGCAGGCCAAAGGGTTCTTCAACCAAAACCAAAGAGGAAAGAGATAAGGAGCCCCATAGGATGAGAGGTAGTATTACTGATAAGAAAGCTGCTGCTAATGCTATCGACGAGAAATATGTTCAGTGGAAGTCACTCGTCCCTGTTCTCTACGACTGGTTCGCTAATCACAACCTCGTTTGGCCTTCCCTCTCTTGCAGGTATACATATTTCCTGTTAAACCGCCCATTTTGTGTGTTGTGAATTTCGAGAACCTCTGTGTTTTGGTTTGGTACTTTTGGAACCCTAGGTGTGTGTCTACTATGTGTACGGGACTCTGTTTTGCTAGGGTTTACAGTGATATTTGATACTCCCGGTCTATGATTTAACGCATTAGACTGAAAATATTAGCTGTTGTATTCAACTCGTATGACGGTTTTCTATGAAGAAGCTCGCACACTGCCCTGCTGTTGTGTTATAATGACTGTGCTGCTCATTTTTTCAAAAAACAAAATTGAATGAGAAGGTATAATTAATTTGTAATCTGGTCATAAGTGTGGCCCCGGTGTTTTTTAAAGGAAAAATAAAATAAAAATTCATGGAACTAAGCGAGACATGAAGTTCACATTTCTTTGAAGTGAAGCACACAACTTACGGAAAATTAAAAGTTAGTAGAACAAATGTGAATTTGGTCCTATAATAATCAAATTTCAAGTTTTTTTGATAATCGAGAAACTCGTGAGGGCCAATGATGGGCCTCTCTCTCTACTCTTCTCCATTGGAAGTCCAGGCTTTTGTCTGCAACAAGGTTCAAACTCGTGAGGTGTTGCGCTCTTACCCGTTACCTCTAGGCCAAAGCCTTGGGGTATCACTAATTTAATGTTTTCAACATGTAATATAAAATAATGCAGATATTAATCCAAATCCTTAAAAACTCAATTAAAATAATTGGTCGTTTCTCATTGGGATCATTTTTTTTTGATTTTTTTTTGATTTGCACCGGGTGTTCGAGTCTCTTCGAGACCCGACTAATCCCGGGGGTGCACAGGCCCTCGGCAAGGAGTTTCCCGCAAGTGCACCACAGTTAATTCAGGTTTTACCCAGTCCGATGACCCTTAGAAATTGTTTGCACCCAGTGGTTTTCGAACTTGAGACCTTGAAAGGGAGCAAACCCCAAGGTTCAAGTCAATTGCCACCAGGCCAACCCCTGAGCGCATCATTGTTTGAAGTGCACTTCTCTAAAGCTATGAAGCGATAGCTGTCAAACACTGCCTACACCAATTTTGAACTGTCATCCATAGTGGATTGTGGGTAGTTTTCCTTATGTCGATTAAGAAAAATTTATGTCAGTAGCAGTGTTATCAAAGGCGAAAAGCGCGAAAAAGCTCTAAGATATGTCGGGGCTTTAAGCGCAAAGCGCATGCTTTAATGAAAAAAGGCGCAACCGGAGAAAAAGTAAAAATATGTATGTAGTCTAACACTAATAATTATAAGCATGAAAAACAAATATATGGACAAAGAAATTGGAATTTTTTTACGAATAAGTGAAATATCAATTGTTTAATGTTGCCTTTTTACGATTACACTCATTGGCAAGTAAAAGTATGTCTAAGAGCCTTGATGCGATACTAACAACAACAACAACAACAACCCAGTATAATCCCACTTAGTGGGGTCTGGGGAGGGTAGTGTGTACGCAGACCTTACCCCTACCCTAGGGTAGAGAGGCTGTTTCCAAATAGACCCCCGGCATCCTTCTCTCCAAGAACTTCCCACCTTGCTCTTGGGGAGTCTCGAACTCACAACCTCTCGGTTGGAAGTGGAGGTTGCTTACCATCAGAGCAACCTCTCTTGATGCGATACTAAAGCGCCCACAAAGCGAGGCGAAGCGCTCAACTTGTTTTGAGCCTCGCTTCAGGGCTTAAGCGCGCTTTAAGTGCGCCTTTGACAACCCTAGTCAGTAGTAATCTGGATCTTTGCGGAACTTGTCTGACTTGTTAGTATATATGACAATATCCCGTGTTTGATTTCCTTAATCCAATACAATCACTGTAGTAACTGAGTTTTTGTAACCGTCCGTAATCTTCAACTGCTAACATCTCCTTTTTTGCTAGCAGTTTCTTACTTTGTTTCATAAATTACCGCTTATTAAAAGTAAATAGGCCTACTATATGCCTCGATATGTGGTGCCACACTTTATTGAAGTGTTCACACTTGAGGTTGACTGTATGAATATAACTTAGGGATGCTTGTTGTTGCTGGTCCATGCTTCAATTATTTGTACCACTCTGTCGGACGAGATCTATGTTTTGCTGCATATTGTTTTGCTAGTTTTTGCTTGCATGGCTAATGATTTGGTCTATGAGATATGTCAGCTATTTCACTAGATTGTTGTGCTGTTGCTAATTTCCTTTAGAGTTTTGACCTGCTGATTTCATTGACTTGGCTTTAATGTAGCTCTATATCTATCTAGGAAACTACAATTTTCCAAGAGGAAGGGCTTAAATTAAAGAAATTACTGATAAAGGTTATTGGTATCTTGTTTCTTAAGCTGAGATGAAATTTGAGGCAACAATTGCTTCAACCATTGTAAAATAGGGTAGTAACATAGATGGTAAATGTTGCTTCCGAAATTGCTAAAGTAGTGCTTACAACAATGTGGAAATGCAATCTGCCTTTTAGTAGGGGTTTAATGAAGGGTGATATTTGACTTATTTTAACTCTGGAGTTAATCCAATTAATTATTCGTTGAACTGCTCGCTTTTTGGAAGTATCCGCAGTTCATTAATATAATGACTCCACATTTAGGGGTAAATTCGTCCACTAATTATACACGGTGAAACCCTTATTTCCATCTCTTCTTCTTTTCGCCTCCTGCATCCGCCTCTCCCATCATTTGTGCCTTTGCAAGTAATTTCAGGTTCTTTCTGGTGCTTGATTTTAGTGATAAATCTTTCTCACCTAATCACTCTTTCATGTTATATATCTGTTGATGGGCACTCTCGCTTTTCATTCTTTATTTGCTAACGACATTTCATCATATAAGCCGAAGCCGTGTTTTTTCGCTACATTTTGTATCTTCAATAACTATTTTGAAGGTTATAAGTTTTACATCCTTGATAAATAAAGATTTTCCCCCTTGATAAGTAATGATATCATCTTTATTTTCATCTTCCGATCTTAGTTATTTTCTTTGATATGCTGACTCACTGGGTGTTATCTATAGTTATTAATATTGGATTTTCTTATTGTTATTTCTATTTTTGGTTGGTTCGGTTTAAGACTCAAGGACTGCTAACATTTTTATCAAATCTTTCTAAATAAGTTAATCTTTTACCTCTAATATAATGCAATTTTAGCTTCATTTGGATGTATTGATGGTTTTCCTTATATTTTTTTTAATGGTTTTACTTGATAAGGCTGGCCTCAGCAGCTATGACTATTGAATTTTCAATTCGAGTTCATTTCATTTTCCAATAGTTCTACGGTTTTGGTGTATCTAACAAGATAACTCATGTCATGTGTATTTTGCCTTTTTCGTTTTCGTAGTGTCTAGTAAAAGATATTTTGAGGCTTCAATCTTTCTTTTTTCTGCTTTTTCTTTCCTTTCCGTTACTATCGAGGCTTCACTTTTTTTATTTTTTATTTTTCGCTTAGGAAGTGTCATGAAAATTTCTAAGAATTTGTCAAAATTGCATAACTCCATGCCTCCATACCTTTATACAAATGCTAGTCCCTCTGTTCCATTTTATGTGACTTTTTTCTTTTTAGTCTGTTGAAAAAGAGTGGCACCTTTTATTACGATTTAACGTTAAACTTCTCATTTTACCATTAATGACGAGCTTTTTTAGCCACAAATGTGTCATGTCATGTGTAAGATTGCAAGTTCCATAAGTCTTCCTTCCTTTCTTAAACTCTGTACCTAGTCAAACATTGTCACGTAAAATGAAACGGAGGAATAACATTTTTTCTTCAATTATACTCCTCAGAGCATAACCAGTTAGAATATACATAGTCAATCCAGTATAGAAGATCAAACTCAATTGTATTCTTCTTTTTTGTTTTTGGTGTAAACAGATTTACACAGAAGATACATTGACAATCATAGACATACTAGGATCTTGCTGGGTCTCAAATCAGAAAATCTACTTATCCTCTTGATGTAAATTTGGTTTTCAGTGCAACCTATGTACTGATGTTATTAATATATACAATAGTTACCAATTCAAAAAAAAAAATAAAAAATGAAGATTTCATTTTCCTTTATTTTCTTAAAAAGTGTGTTATGTTCCAATTTTGAAACCTTTCATAAAAAAATTTAATGAATAATTGCAGAAAGAACAAAAATTGTTCAAATTATTCATGGAAGGTCAAAGGAAAAAAAATTGTTCAAACTATTCATGGAAGGTCAATTCAGGATGATTGTAGGTTGCCGTAGACTTATTAAACCAAAAAATGTTTTTCTTGTCTTGCAAAGTATTTTGTGTGAAGGCTTTATAATTTCTTCTTCGTCTCAGTTGTGTATCCAGACAGTACTTTCCCTAATATTTTTCTCACATCATATGAGGAAGTCATTGCATTCCACAAGGATCCAAGAGCATGAAATAATCACGGCAGCTATCTTCTCATTTTTGGTCATTTCAACTTAATAAGTTGTTTGAGGATATATATCCATTTTGAGCCATTACAACTTTTTCTGGCTCTTGCTTCTGTTTATTGTATAGATTTGATCCATCTACAAACCAACATGGTAGTTACCCAGAGTTCTGTAAGAGAAAAGGTAGACAAAAGAGAAGGGGCTCTTAGTGGATCTAATAGTGAAGGTGGGGAGAAGAGTTGCAAGTTTGGTGAGAAGTATCTGACGTGGAAGTCTAATATCGCCATCCTGTATGATTGGTTCACTAATCATAGCGGTTTATGGCCTTCTCTTTGCTGCCGGTATTATGAAATTCTTTCTTTTGTTTGCAATATACTATAGTTTTATTATGCTGAACCAAGTTGTAATGATGAGGATGTAAGTTGGTAATGTATTTCCTTTACTAGGCATATAGTTGATCTTATGAAACAGGATATTTGTGTATGTTATTTATATGTAATTATGCATGTATAGTTGCAGGTAAACAATTAGCATTCACAGATTTTGACGACGATAGTTAAATCTGTTCGTTGAATGTTAAAATCTTAGGTAGTTCTTGTAAGGAGCCATTATAAGTAAGTTTATAGTTTTAAAATGGAAAACTAATCTTTTAAAGGGGAAGATAGAAACTACTTTCGGTATATTATCTATGACACGCCTTTTGATTGTTCCCTTTCCTCCTTATATTGTAAATCTCTTTGGGAGGTTGTGTAACCTTTAATATTTAAACCAATACCTGAATTCCAAACAAAAAAAAGGAAAAATATCTGAATCTTGGTGATTACTTTCTTTAGAATCTGATACACATCCTTACGTATTTATTAGTATGTCCATACTTGCACATGATTGTTAGATACGACGTATGTAGTAGAGTATATACATCTTGCACATGGTTGACAAACTCTATGTATGTGATATCCTTTCTACTTGTGAGCTAGTTGGTTTCATGGTTTATTTTTTTTCTGGTCACGATGCTTAAAGTTCTGATCTTAAATTGAGTAAGTGGGGTTAAACATACACGGTACATGATTTTTCTTGCTCTGTGTGTGTGAGAGGGAGGGAGGGAACGTGGCAATTATTCCTAAGTGATGGTTGTGCAGAAAACTTTTAACTTTGCATTTATATGAAGTGGATAACGATCATGTTTTTCTTTATTCATATCTGAAAATTGGTATCGAGCTGTCTCATGATCTTGGTCTTATCAATTTGTATGCTCTTTAAAATGGTCAGTCATATTCTCGGTTATACTGTTTTGACAACAGGTGGGGTCCAATAGTTGAGCAGGGTGCTTTGAAAAACCGCCAGCGACTCTATCTCTCTGAACAGGCAAGCTAACATGGCACATGATTGTTCTTTTTGGTTAATATTTTTCAGTCTTCCTGTGTATTTTACATTGATGTCCCAAAAGATTTACCATATGACCAAGATTTTGTAAAATATGCTTTTTCCTTAATATAGAAGTACCGACTCTTTAGGGTAAAGAGATCTGTGTGTCTAACCTTTTTTTTGGGGGGGGGGGGGTTGGGCAGACAAGGCACTCTTACCACACATGTATTATCATCGCTGTTGATATTGGTATTATCAAATAATGTCATTATTATAGTTTGCTTTTTGACTGGAAAGTGTTGACTAATGATAATTTATTGTTTCATTTCATGTGCAGTATTTGAGTTGCGTTTTTGGATTCTGTAATTTGTCTGATCTCTGTTTTTTCCTTATTTTTAAACTCCCTTTTCTTTCCAGACGGATAAGTCAGTGCCTAACACTTTGATCATAGCTAATTGTGACGTGGTGAAGCCCAGGGTTGCAGCAGAAAATCACATTGCAAATGTAAGGATGTTTTACTATGTAATTTGTCTTAGTTATACTCTAAATCAATCATAATGACTGGTTTTTAATGGCTTGGTTCTAGTTCAATGAAGAAGCACGCTCGCCATTTGTGAAGAAGTACAAAACCATAATACACCCAGGAGAGGTAAGAACTGCGTGAACACTTGAAAAAATACTGAGCCTGCATGTTCATACTTCATAGATAAACTAAGTTAACTACTGGCTCAGTGGCTCTTGATACAATGTTGTATTAGGTTCCTTTACTGCTGCCTGCTGAATTTGATATTGCTCTTATGCAAAAATGTTGTATTAGGTTCCTTTCGTGTCCGTGCTGTATCATCTTTTTCTCTACATGCTGTAATCAGAATAATACAGTTTCCTACATTTTCTCTAGAGAAAACAGTAGCAGAGCTATTTGCTTAATATTTTAATGATCTCTTTCCGTGGAACCAAATGGATATGCCACTTCCATACTTCCTTTTTTTTCCTTGAAAAGTATGCTCAACAATACTAGAAGTATCTTTTAGAAGCTGTAATTTTACTTTCAAATTCCTTCCAGCTCCAACCATGTTACTCTTCATTTTGACAAGGGACACAAATGCTCGAATACAAGTGTATACCGCAGAATTAAAAATGAAAAAAGGAAGAAAGAATACTTGATGTTTGAGAAAATCGAATAGTTTTGATTATGTGCTTATTCTTTCTTATGCTTCTCATGTGATATAATGCATGAAGCTGATGCTATTGAGAACAAAAGGAAAATAGTTATTCATTCCTTGTCTACATATTTTTTTGCATTGCCAATTTCCTACTGAATTTCCATTGCTTGATTGTACTGCATTGGGGGCATTAAATTAGCTCTTTAGGGTGTAAGGTTTTAGCTCACGCTGAATTTTCAATCCTATAACTTTCTCTGTGTCATAGTAAAGTTGAGATTTCATTGCATTTGTTGTTTTGTTCTTTATGCTGAGGAGTGCTTGAATTAAACAAAGTTTGAATAAAGAAGCTAAAAAAAAAGATGTTTTACATATTTACCTTGTTGCTTGTGACATTCTATGAAGAACAATACTTCTTGAAACTTATTTAAGATTAGTCTCTTGCATAAAAAATTATGCAGTTTGGTTCTCCGGAGAGGAATTCTGATTGAATCTTTGTTTGGTATACCTCTTCAGGTTAACAGAATCAGAGAACTCCCACAAAACAAAAACATAGTGGCAACTCATACTGATGGTCCTGAAGTAAGTGGCCTCTTAAGGTGTTCTGTGACAGTCTTTTGTAAAGTCACTGGCGTCTTTCTATTTTAGGCATGTCAATACTTTTTAATTCGTACAAGTTTGTTATTCGTGCATCTAGGTTCTCATTTGGGACATTGAATCTCAGCCCAATAAGCATGCTGTCTATGGTGCTGCTGCTTCGCGCCCGGATCTGGTCAGTACTCTTCCTCGAAGCTTTTTATTGATTGATCCATATTTTGGGTGATTTTCATTATGTTCATCACTCAACTTACCTCTTTGGTGGATTTTATAACTTTTTTGCTTGTGGAATGTGCGGTAATCTTTGATCCCGTTGCCTGTCAACTGCCACCAGCAATTTGATCTGGCAGATCTTAATCTATAGATCAACCTTTATGAGTAACATTAATTGTCCTTGCAGGTATTGAGTGGCCATCAAGACAATGCAGAATTTGCTCTGGCACTGTGCCCAATGGAACCCTTTGTCCTCTCTGGAGGTTTGAAGTTCTCTTCTTTTAGATGTCTAAAGTCAATTTTTTTCATCTAGTTATATTTAGAATCAGGTATCTGCATTGCCATCTTGTATTCCAAATTAAACTTCCTCTGATCAGATTCAGCTTTGGATAGGTAAGGTTCATAAATTGAACTTGTGCTAGTAGTCCAAGTATTGAGAATTATATTAAGAACTTTGATTCTTTTGGTCTGATGTTGCATTCCTTACAATGTTGTCTGTAGCCTATTTATTTAATATAGTGGTAGAAAAGTGATTTAGCCACTTCTAGTATCTTCTCATTAGAGGTAATTTTCTATCAGGAAAGGACAAAACTGTGGTATTGTGGAGCATTCAAGACCACATTTCAACATTGGCGGCAGATGCAACCAAGCCTGCTGGATCAGCTGGCTCTATAATTAAGTCTGCTGATAATCCATCTATTGGTCCACGTGGTATCTTCCAGGGCCATGAGGATACAGTTGAAGATGTTCAGTTTTGCCCTTCAAGGTAATGTCAACTTGAATGGTTAATTTCTTTGCTGGATCCCATGGTAGGTTGTCTAGGTAGCTTTTTTCTTCTGATGATGGAGTGAGGTTTATAACTTAGGCTTTCAGGTTATTGAAGTTTCTACTGGTAAATTTATCTTAAGTTTCTTCTTTGTCAATCATCCACTTCTACTGAGTTATCCTCCAGGAAGAGAAATATAAGAAATTGTCTCGATGCCCTAAGCTTCACCTGTTACTTCCCATTTGCTTTGTCATCATCTTCTTGCTACATCCCCTTTTGCCCCCTTCGGATTTTAGGTAGTTTTAAGAAACTGAAACAATTAAGGTTGCATTGATCAGTTTTGGCGTTGATATTTAAGTTCGTGTCGGACGCTTTCTTTGAACATTGTGGAGTTATTGAGAAAGACCAAAGATAAGCTAAGGTTCTGCGACTAGTGTACTTCAACATTTGGTTCTTGATACATCTTCTGTGACATCCTAAGCAGAAAGGTTGAATAAATATTTAAAGTGCAGGATTAACATGTTTAAAAGTATCTGATAAGTCTTCTGAAACTGAAATTTTCTTTTGACCTTCATGAAGTTCACAGGAATTTTGTAGTGTTGGTGATGATTCATGCCTCATATTGTGGGATGCTCGAGTTGGTAATAATCCTGTTGTGAAGGTATAATAATTACTTTCTTGATTGTTTAGTGGAAAATTTCATCTTTGTATGAGATTGCTAATAATGTCGAGATAAGTAGTATATCAAATGACAAAACAGCCAAATGTGCAACTCATCTCAGGATTGTGAAGATATATGTTGAATGTAATTAGATGCGTACTCGTCAATGATTTCTCGAATTAAAACATAGGCCGAATATCTTCATAAAAAACAACATATACCAAAATAGATACCATTTGAGCATGACCCTGTTAAGCCTTTTCCTAGATATTCATGCATTATTGCTCTTTTCATGTGGTATTGATAACTGATTTTGATTCATGCTAGCCATATAATGGTGTCTTGTACCAAATATAGTTCTAATCTATCATATAGCCGTTTCTATTAAAATGCTTTTAGATATTTTTGATTGTCAAATTTCAGTTGATAGGCCTCCACGCGTAATATCTAAAACTATTGAGTATACTGGTATTTGCTGCTTTTACAGGTTGAGAAAGCGCATGATGCTGATCTTCATTGTGTTGACTGGAATCCTCACAATGACAATCTTATCATAACCGGGTATGAACTATGATGTTATATAGTATTCTTATCCTATAAATCATGAGGCCGCCCTTAAAAAACAAACCCC